>LZPO01097468.1:28867-41732 GCA_001675575.1 Neotoma lepida
ATATTTACTAATACCAATTTATGATGGGACATTACTTGTATCAAAATTTTAAGTGCCACAAGAGGGAATTTCAGTGGCTACACAATGTAATCTAATACTTTCAAAACTGTTAGACTTCATGTCATAACCCTCCAGCACGTATTTTCTTGCTTCTCAAANATGTTTGCTAAACCAGAAGACCCAACGCAGAGCTGGGATTTCTTACTGATAGAAAATGTGGCATGAGGAACAATCATTCAATCTCAATTCCAGATGGCAGGAACACTTAAGACTTATTATTAGTCAACGGTAGGTGATCGAGTTTCAATATGTAGACTAGGGTGGTCTCTTGGTTCTCCAACCTTAGGCTCTGAGTGTTGGGATAATAGGCATGCACTACTATGCCTGACTACAATGTAGTTTATTTAAGATTGATTTATTTTTATTTAATGTGTATGAGTATTTATGTCTGCATGTATGTGTATACACCATGTGATGCTTGGTACTGGAGGAGGCCAGAGAAGGTCATCAGATTTCCTAGAAGTGGAGTTACAAAGAGTTTTGAGCTGTCTTGTGGGTGGTGGGAACTGAATCCAGGTCCTTTGAAAGAGCAGCAGGTACTCTTAACCTCTGGTCCATCTCTCCAGCTCTCAACAATGTAGTTTAAATAAACACAGTTTGCACTTTTAAGACATTATGCACTTAAAATGGAAGAGGCAACTGTGACTCTTAACTCTATCAGCTACTGCTATGACCTGTGGATAAATCACTTAGGAAACACTCCCTAAGCCTTATGAAATAAGGAGACAATAATACCAACTATACATAGCTATTTGGGAAAATAAAATAGCAACTGTATTTCAAATGCTTGGAAATTTGAAATGCCTATCAAATGTAGTGGTGATGAAAGTAGCTATACCCATGGATGCAATACAGAAAAATGATAGAGCACAANGGATTCAAGGACATCTCAGGATTTCATAGAAGTAATAAGATGGTCTTATTAATAGAAAACCCAGAGCCAGATCTTGGGGTGAAAGCTGAAAGATCAGAGAAGCAGAGCAAGACAGCCGCAAGTTCTTACTTCTACAAGATTCTCAGTCTAAAGAGAGAGAATTCCTGTTTCCTCATGCCTTATATACCTTTCTGTGTCCTGCCACATTACTTCCTGGGATTAAAGGTGTGTGCCACCACTGTCTGACCTCTATGTCTAATTTAATGGCTGGCTCTGTCCTCTGACCCCCAGGCAAGCTTTATTGGGGTACACAATAGATCACCATAGTACCTGTCTCTTCCATGAAGAGAGACTACAAGCTCTGCTTTGAAAATCTGTAACATATTTACAAGTTTCTAAAAAACAGACATCTGTACAAAACTGGAGGGAGAATGAAGGCCCCGAAAGCACGGGCAAAACCACTTGATCAACAGCAAGCTGCAATGTCCCAACTGTCATTCTCCGTGGTCAGAGGAAAGACAGAACTGGTGATCGTTTGATGAAAAATCTCCACATGAAAGAGACAGAGTGAGGCAGGGGGACATCCGAACTGTTTCCATGGTGCTCACAACCCTCCATCATTCCAAAGAGGAAATTTAAAAAATGTTTACAAGCCATTGGGAAATGGCGCGGACAGCTCAATTCACAGTTTGAAGATGAAGAAGGGTGCTAGTCAATGGAAAACTACAGACATCTTTCCCCTCCTTTCTTTCTCTTGGTACCTGTTACCTCAATTTCTCCATAAGGAATTTATATCACCCTTTTCCTCCCTTGGGTAATTGTTAGAATTTGAGTCTGAAATGTTTCCCACAGGCTCCGTGGGTTTTGAACAATTGGTTTCCAGATAATGATGCTTTTTTGGAGGTTGTACAAATTGTGGGTCTCTGGTCTGGCTAGATGAAGTGAGTCTCTTGGGGTAGGCCTTGAAGGCAATATTTACCTTTGGCTCTGGTCCCATAAAATCTAAATGTGAATAAATCAACCTGCACGTTCCCAGCTCTCCAAACCTTCGCTGCAGCGGATGAATGGTAACCCCTGAAGGATGAGTCAAAATAGACCTCTCTGCCCTTAAGTTACCCTTGTCAGTCACTTAGTCACAGCTATGATAGAAGTAATAGCAACACAGATTACACGTGTGTCCCTTATCCAAAACACCTGGGACCAGGAGTGTTTCAGACTCCAGAGTTTTACAGACCTAGGGATATTTTCACGGAGCCTATCCAAAAACCTGAAATCTGAAACTTCCTGAGAATTGTATCAGCAGCCAAAACGTTTTGACTTTCAGAGCATTTGGATTTAGATATTTCAGTCAGGCAGCTCAGCTACTGTGAGCTCAGGCTGTCAAGGAGCTAAAGGACCCAACTTTAGAGAGCTGGCTTGCAGTTAACAGGACAGTGACTCATGCTACTGGAAATTCTGCCTGAGCAATGGTACCTAGGGCAATACATAGCTATCACACAAATTCCTTCAGATGGCTCTTCATCTCACTGATTTAGAGACACAACTTGGATAAATGTTNATGGTGACTGCCAGAATAAGGAAGCAAAATGCAGCTTATTAAATACCAGGTAGTTATTTCATTAGGCCACTTCTCTTTGAAAAGTGTAAGCAGAGAAAAAAATGAAAACAAGTGATCTGGGTGATTGTAATTCATGTATGTAACTAACCTGGTGACTGCAGTTCATGTGCATAACTAACCTGGTGACTGCAATTCATGTACATAACTAACTNGGTGACTGTAATTCATGTACATAACTAACCTGGTGACTACAATTCATGTACATAACTAACCCGGTGACTGTAATTCATGTACATAGCTAACCTGGTGACTACAATTCATGTACATAACTAACCTGGTGACTGCAATTACTGTGCATAACTAACCTGGTGGCTGAAACTGGTGCCTCAGTTTCCTCTCTGTGGAGGCCCCAACCTCTGATTTCCATACATGTTCAGCTACTCATGTGTATGCGTGTGAGAGAGAGTGGAGGGTAATGGGGGGGTTCCTCTAACTTTTGCTAAACTAAACTAAGAATCAATGCTGCAACCACAGAACCATGGCTTTGCTGGTTCCTCAATTTCACATCTTAGCTTTTCCTTCCTGGGGGGTGGGGCACTGACCATATTTGAGACATCGCCTTTGTACAGCTTGTAAGTGGGACTGACACAGACCCAGCTCTGAAGCTGGGGGAAACGTATTTTAACTCACTAAGTGGGTCACTTTCAACGTCTGTTCTTCCACTCACGGTGAAAATGATCTTTCATTTGTAAACAGTCTTTAGAACACCTGTATTTGGCAATTACCGTGTAATTCCAGATATATGCACTCGGGTATACAAATAAATCTATTCGTGACTGTCAGTCACAGCACACTAGAAAATGTGAATGCCACTTGACTGGAGTTACTCTTAACGTCTAAGACTAAGAACTTTCCCGGGATTTTAAAGTATAAGATCGTGTTGTATGGCCTGTGCATGGTGAACGCCAATTACAGTCACATGCACAGGACTGAGCACGTGGTGATGAGGAGGACAACAGAATAGTCTCTAATAAAGCAACCACACCACAGCTGCACTTCTTCGGAGGAACTTACAACCATCTGAGCTCAGCTTTAGTGCTTCGGCACACGCTGGCACTATAGTTTGTTGTTTGTTCCTGGGACTGTCTCTGGAACCCAACAGTTGATACAGCACTCACCCAATTAAAGAAAATTAAACAAAATACATGAACGAACAAACCTGTTGTCAAATATGAAGACGATGCCAGTATGCCAGTACTCACCTCACGGAACTGCAGTGATGACTAATGCTTTCTTATGGTCAAAGCCCTTAGAGAAATGCCCAGTTCTAAGTGAGGAGGGTGCATTAGCTGTTATTAATTAGGGTGATAATTCAGATTTCTCCTTGCTGCCCCTCCCTCTGGTGCTTGCAATATCTTACAAGATGGAGCTGTTAGGCAACTGATGGGAAGACAGATGCAATGATGGAAATTGACAAACCGGAAGCAACAGGAAGAGTCAGTGGTGAAGACAGGAAGTTGAGTCAGAAGGAAGTAGAGGAAAACAACAGGGAGACACCACCTGGGAATACCATGCTTCGGCAGCTGGAGCAAGATTCCCCTAGGAGACGGATGTCTAGCCAGGAGGCAGCTTCAGACCACTTCTTTGGTTTCGATGTCAGAAGTGCATTGTCATCTTAGCAAAACAGAGCCACTTGAAACTTACCAAGTCAGCTGACAGATTATAGATTTTGATGGGCTCTAACTTCAACTTTTATTTTTGCATTGTTCAGTACACAAACTGAATAATATCATTTCACTGGATATCTGTGAACTGGGAACCAACCAACCCTACCTCCCAAAACAAAAATCCTGGGGAGAAACTTATTAATATAAACCACGTCATTCTGCTATAACATCTGTCATCAGTCATAAAGTCTGATGACTTTATAATCCAACCTTAAATCATTTAGCTCTTCTCAAACTCGAGCTAAACGAGGAAATTTCTTAATTTTATCTTCTGTAGCCTTATTTTGAGATTTGATTGCTGTCTCCTCTGTATGTGCAGAGCGGCCTGCACTCTTGAGGTAAAAAAGAAAAGGTAACTTGAAAATTTTCTAAGAACAATACAGAGTGATTGAGTAAAGTTCCTGGTATGTGTCCTTGTGTTCACTGTCATAAACAATGGCCTATCTTGGGAATATAGTTTGTGTAAGGATAGCTGGTGGCATGTCTGTGACTATATTTAAAATAAAACAATGTACTGTTGTCATTTCTCTCTGAAGGCTAAGATCATTGTGTAGTTTCTTACGTTTCTTGAAGTCAATGTCCATTTGGTACCGTGAGGCTAAAGTGAAGAATGGGGCTTTGGAAAGATGCAGAACAGAGCTGGGATGCAGTAATGACTGCTGCCGCCTTCCTTCACAGCAGTCTCCACAAGAACTCACCAAGCACTAAACCGGGAAGTGAAATTAGGTGTTCTCCTGTTATGTAACAAAATCAGAAAAAAAAAATCTGTGTGACAAATGTTCACTTCAATCAATATCATCAGCAGCTCTACCACCAGCAGAGGTACAAAAGGAACTGGGGTCTGTGACTGGACAGAAAGGAAAAGAGAAAAACAAGATACAATCAATGCTATCCTGACCCTGAGGCAAAGCATTGGGCAATCTTCAGGCCCTACAGTGGAGGACGCAGCAGACAGGGAAGCCTGCAGAAGACCTGTTTCTTTCAAGTGAGCCTTGAAAGAAGCTAGAAGATTTGCAGAGATGAGCATTAAAGAAATGCAGTGAAAAAGAGTGAAAAGGCACGGAACTTCCTGGTGGCTTGCGGTCTAGTGCACCCAGAAGGTGGGTAGGCAAGACGAGGGGGAGGGGGAGGGTCCACGTAGGAGGAAGTGGCATGAAATAAGGCTGAGGAAGTGGGCTGAGGCAAATTCGTGAGGGTACAAAAATTCTTAGTAAAACTGTTAATGAATCATCCCGCCCTAAATGAAATCTGCCAAGGGGTGTCTTGCATATTTTTTCTTTTTCTATTTCGAATTCCCTACCCCCCACTTCTCTCTCTCTCTCTCTCTCTCTCTCTCTCACACACACACACACACACACACACACACACACCCGTGTTAGGCTCTCAGATCTGCTTCAGTGGTGAAAGCTTCTCCATGGGCCAGCATGCTTCACGGAAGGTGGGCCCGGCCACCAAAGTCAGCCTAGCTCCTGAAACTCAGGCCAACTCCTGCCCCACCCTGACTCTTATGACCTTGAGCCAGCAACTTCTACACCTAAGCCCACTCCTGATAGCTCAAGGCACTTGAGAGGATTCCAAGCGATCATGTGGCTACAGAGACCAAGCACTTAAAAGTAACCAGGTTGGTTGCACTCAGCTCTCCAGATCCACACACTCCATATCCAGAAACTGAATCAAGCTCAGATGAACTATTTTCTATAACATTGGGGTTGCACAGAACATATACTGACATCTTTCTTGTTATCATCCCCTAGTCCATATAATACAGCACCTTACAGTGGTACCTAGGCAGTTCTAGGTACCGGACTGAGTGCCTGCAGCTTTGAGAGGCTGCAGAGGCCCTCTTTCTGTTCTGAATTTAAACACACACATAGGAATGAAAGGTTACTCACTGGCCACCCTTCTCCAAAAGGTTCCAAGGTAGAAGCAGCAACCAAGTTAAAACACTGGAATTCTTCCCAATGTTACTGACTGTTGCAAGGTATAACATACAAAGGATATAAAATTTCAAACAGTCCTACCAGACAGATTGCTACTGAAATGGCTCCAGAAGCAGCCACTGCAAACCGCCTCAACGGTATCTTTGTCAGGGCTGAGGCCCGGAAGAACCCTCCTCCATGCTTCTGGCCTGAGTAAGAAACTGTGTGTTGGTGGCCTGGCAGGTGGATGCTTCAGCAATACAAACGTGGTTGGCATTAACTCTGCCTTATTCATTTTTGCTCTTTCCCAAATGTAAGGGGAAATATTGACATTCCTTCATCTCTTCATTTATTTCATTCTCATTACTATCTCTGATTAAAAGAGTTGAAGTATATTTTTTTCAGTATTTTCTGGGCCTTAAGCCTTCCTTCAGAGTTCATGTTTTTTTGTTTTGCTTTGTTTCTTTGTCTTTTCCTATTCTAAATCTAGCCAGGTAAGCACTAAAAGTGAAGATTCATGGTCAATGCAACTTCCAGAAATTCATATTTATAGAAAAAATGGTGAATTCCATTTAAATTTGCCCACACATTCTTTTTTAAAAGTTCATCTAATAGAAACCAATTATGAGAAATCCTTTGTACATTTGGCATCAAGGGGCGGGTTGACAAGCCATCACATGTTTTGCTAATGAAAAATTTTGTTTCTGCTCTTGTTTTTAAGTTGCCCTGCTGGAGTAGTTTTCGACAGTAAGAAACCCTGGCCTTCAGCATGTGTGCTGGACAGCTGATGTGCATCATCTGTCCTGGGTTTGACTGGTAGTCATAATCAAATAAACACTGATAGATACCTCAATACTTCAAGGCTGTATGCTTCACCAGGTTAAAAGAATTTCCTTTGCAGACAGGAGGCCTTCCTCCAGAATTTACCAGAGCATTCATATGCATGGCCTTCAGCCTTGGCAAACAATCCAGACAGCTCTACAAAAGTAGCACAAGCCACCAACACAAATTGCTTTTGTTTTTAGAGACTAGATAAAGGAGAGGAGACCTCTAACTCTATGTAGTTAGAAAATGCAGGCATTAAGAACCCCATTGTCAAAAATCACTCACAGATCCAGCCCCACATTTGGGAACATATGGCCTAAGATGTTAACATCCACTGAGTGACTATAAAGAAGCTCTCTTTTTTCAGAAAAACAACCACAGGAGCTAAAATCAAACCACCCCCATTAGTGTAATGAGCAGCAAAGTCTAAATGATCAATATGCACTTTCCTGAAAACATTTTAAAGTTGACCAAATCAGAGTAAANAGCCTTCCTGAAATAGAGCAATCAGCAGGTACCAAAACATGGTTTGACTTTAAAGATGGGGAAAAACAACTCAGTTTTTTGGGGGTGGGGATGGAGGCTGATAACCACAGAGAACTTGGCAAGAACCAAGGCAGAGAACACCCTCCCTACCCCTGGCCACCCTAGGTAGCTGCAGGTCCCGGGTCCTTAGAGAAGGAGGCAGGACACACAGGGGCTCAGANGACAGGTGCTCAGCCCCTTCAAGGCAAAATCCAGTCCCCAGCAGCAGAACCCCAACTGTGTCCCAAACACTCCCAACAAGCAAAGGGACAAGAAGCGACTTTACCTTGTAGAGAAACTGTCCTTGGTGGCGCTGCTGTGTGTGTGATCAGAAACACCAGTCCTTCAGCTCTGCAGAGCAGCCCTGTCAAGCCGGGGTGTGTGGTCACAAGGCAGGAAGTAACTACAGTGACAAATCACCAGCCAGGAAAGAAATAGATTTTGTCTTTATAAGGACATTTTACTCAACATTTTTTTTCTTGTCTCCTCCCCCGAAATCACCTGACCACAGGTCACAGTGAAATCCAGAAGCCACCTTCCACTTCCTCTTCTCTAAGAGCATTCTGCTCTTTCCCTGGTCTCTCAGCAGGCCCTGGGCTACTTAAACCCTTCTGATCACAGATAGGGAACGAAGGTCAGCTTGCTGGCTGAACTCTTTTGTCTGACTCCAGTTGCTAAAAGCAAAACCCAGGAGCCTACCTACTTTCATCAGGGGTAAACAAATTATTCATTTCTAATGAAAGATCTGAGGGAAAAAGTGGTGTGTACCGGAGACAAACTGAAAGGGATCCCTATGGGAGAGCCTGCCCATCCAAAACCAACCTCCCTCACCCCCCCCACCCCATTTAGAACCAACTCTTCCCACTCTCTCAATGATGATCCTATTGGTACAAACAAAACAAAATGATCTCTTTAAGCACAGGGCCCGTAAGGAAGGTCACTTACTATATTATTTACTCATTCTTTTATTTATAGAACACCCATGTGCTAAGGATCTCTTTAACCCAATTAGAGAGTTCAATTATTTAGACATTTCCTGTAAAGAACAGAGGTGCATCATACAGGCAGCTATCACTAACAGGCTAGCTTCATTCCTTCATACAGACCAGATCCCATCATATGACCAGATCTGAGTTATGCTGACTGAATATTGAGTACAATCATCTATACATTTCCTGGAGTCAGTGTGTTTCCAACAGTGATGCTATCATTTAGCCTTGGGGACGTCTGCTGCAGCTAGGCTCCTGGGTCAGATGGTGAAGATGCCTGTCCATTCTACAGGTATCTGCGTTTTCCAGGAGTCATGACTGCTGTCCAGGTATAACATTATTCCACACACTGGGCTGCTCTTTAGACTGCCTTGGCTTTTCTGATTTCCTTTAAAAGTTCTTGGTTTTAACTTCCAATGCTGAGATAAAATCTTTCAGTTTATCTCTGTCATCAGCCTGATGACTACTCAGAAACCCTCAGGGCTCCTATTGGGCAAGAGGGTCTGCTAAAGAATGGGAAGACATGGAGAAGGTTCAATTTTCTCTAGCTGTGGTCCTAAAGAACATTCTAGAAATGGTTCTAGTAAGAACTGACAACTCTTTCTTGATGTCCCAGGCAAGAGTGAGGTGGTGAGTACGACCCCAATTAATAAGGGGCAGAGAGAGTTCAAGGGCACCTGACTTCATCCAAAGAAACACTCAGACATTGTCCATACAGGACTGATCACATGACACAGCAGTAAAATGCTGGTGGCTTCCACTCCTGGGAACAGTCCTCACTCAGGGCCCTGCAGAAGGGCTCCACAGATGGTCTTATTAAGGGGAGTGTGTGCAGACAGTGCGTGTGCCTGTCTGCGTGTACATACTTGCGGTTTCAGAATGCAGGAAAGGCCCACAGCCATGCCTATGAAAAGGAACCAACCCACATTTTGCTTACCTGGGTGACAGAAAACAGGAACATTCTGTATGTGCTTTTGCCTGAGAGCAGGAGATGGGAGGAATCTGTAAAGGAAAAAGAGGAAAAACACACTCATGCCTTGGTTCCTCTAGTGTGTAAGTGTCTGCCAGAACTGGTGACTAAGACAGATTAAAACACAACCATTGCTCTTGGGGAGAGCAAAGCCTGGTGCAGAGAAACATGTAAGTAAATGCTCAAGAGAGGGCGGAGAAAAGCAGCACGATGTAAAGCAGGCAGAGACTTGAGGAGAGCTGAAGTGAAACGTGGAGTTTCAGCTAGACTCTGGTTCTGGTCACAGTGTCTTGGATCCCGTCTGTGCCTTCACTGAGGAACGAATGCCACTGAGCAGGACATTGCTTATCGCCACCTACTGTGACACAGCCCCTTCTCCCTCAGCATCAGAGCTCTGATCCTCCTCAGCCACCTGTCACTGCCCCTAGCCACATCCTGGATTTCACCACTCAAGTCCCTCCCTCGTAATCTCTCCACCTGCATCTCTCCTGATGAAAATCTACCCAGGGGCAGCAGTTGCGGAGGAGGTCGCAGATCAGACTTTCCCAGGCAAGGCTTTTTGTTGTTGTTGTTGTTTCTCCTGTCAGTGTTTTAAATTGCTTGTGATGGTTACACAGGAGGGTAACTTTGGGTTTTGTTGCCTTTAGTTTCTCTGCAGACAGTATTCCCTTTTGCCCTGCGCCCAGATAGATTTCCCACCCTCCCTCTGTCTGCTCTGTCTCTGTTGCCCCTCCTCTACTGAGCCTACCTCTGCTTTGCCTTGCCTCTATGCATCTGACACCCAGGCCTGCCCTAGAGTCCTGACCTCAATCTCCAAGACCAGATCACCTGCACAGCAGAATGGCCAAGTAAAAGTTCTGGATCAGGTAACTGGGATCAAAGGTCAACTTTACTGAGGAACTGGTTGTATGACTTTAGACAGATGACTTAATTTCTTTGGCCTCCAGATCTTCATCTAGAAGATGGGATAAGACCAGTGTCTGTTTTGTGCATTTGTTGATAGGATTAAGTGCCCTGAGGGNTAGTGATCTGGGAAAACTGCCTGTCACAGAGTAAGTGGGGTATGAGTGCTAACTGCTTTTTTAATTTTTATACCAGGCTGTAGACTAGACCTTTCCCATATATTGTTTGATTTATTCCTTGCCCATGACACATAAATTAGATATTACTTTTTTTCTTCAGGTTAATAGTATCTTTATTGGCATATGAGTCACATGGCATAACATCGACTCTTTCAAAGTAGTTTTTTCATATGATCAGATCTGTATACACATTATGCTATACAATTCAAGAATATTTTTATCACCCCAAAAGAAACCCAGTACCAATATCAGTTATTTCCCACTTACCCACATCTCCCATATCCTCAGCCATCCACAATGACTATTTCTATCTCTATAGATTTGCCTGTTCTCAACATATCACATAAACGGAACCATGGCTTCTTGTAGCCTTTTGATTTGGTTAAGCCAGAGTTTGTTAGGTGGGCCTTGAACTCTCAATCCTCTTGTCTCAGCCTCCTGAGCATGGGGGAGATTACAGGTGCGTTCCTTGATGACCAAACAGTCTCCTGTCTTTTCGTGTGTATTTGCTTGGTTTTCTCATGCAGCACGTTCTCAAGGTCCATCCACGATGTACCGAGTGTCACTACTTCATTCCTTTTCATTTTTAATTACGTTCTATTTTATTTACTTTGGGNGTTGCCCATACCATGACACATAAGTGAGGGTCGGAAGGCAACATCCGGGAGCCAGTTCTCCTCCTTCACCATCTGGGCACTGGGAATGAAACTCAAGTCTTCAAGATTGTCACCAAATGCCTTTCCCTCCTGAGCCATCTCACTGGCCCTTCGTTCCTCTTCATAAAAGAATGATGTCCCATGTTTGAGGCTATAACACACGTTATGGCCCATTAGTCAGTTGGTGGCCATTTAGATGGGTCTACTTCTTTGGAACTATGAATGACACTGCTATGAATATTTGTATATGTATTTTGTGCAGCTACGCTTTTTAACCAAATGAATGTGTGGTTAATGAATCATTTTAGAAGTTGCATATTACCCCAAGGCTGATTATAAAGCACCACTCTTGATAACTCTCCTTCTGATTTCTCTTCCCTAGANACAATTGCTTTCAACAGATGCAGTCCTTTCCTCCACTATTAGCTCCAAACTTTCTGATGTTATACTTATACTGTATCTTGATTACTTAGATTCATGTACATAGACACAAATATATACACTTAATCTCTACTTCTCTACTTANCTCTACTTCCTATTTGGAAGTGAATTTGATTCTTACCTACCATTATCTAAAACAAGTTATAACAATGTTTTCATTAAATCAATATTCTGTTTTTATAATGACTATCAAAATAGTCATAACTGGACTGGGAAGATGGTTCAGTGGGTAAAATACTTGCCACACAGTGTAATGACCTGATTTCAAGTCCCCATACCCATATAAAGCCAGGCAGAGTTATATATGTCTCTAANCCCAGCACTCCTACAGGGAGACCAAAGGTGGCGAAAGGAGAATTCCAGGAATCTTGAGGACCTGCCTTATGAAATGAGGAATAACTAAAGGGGCCTGTCTCAAACTAGGTGGAAAGCAACCAGTGACNTCTGAGGTTGTCCTCTGACCACCTACATGCACCCAGAGGCACACACGTGCCCACACTCACACGCACAAAGGCACACATAACTTTATACAAACACACATACACACACACACACACAAAAACAAAAACAAAAACAAACAACAGACAAACAAGCAAAACATAAAAGAAAACATTCCCGAGCAATGGCATGCACTATACTTCTGTATCTCTAATTTGCTAGGTTCCTATATACTTATGAATACCACATAGAACTCTCTAACCAAGCTAAAATAAGACAAAACAAAACAAAACCCAACAAAAACAAAGCATGCACCATCCCTCTCCTGTGTTCTTGGAGAGGACCCTCTGAAGTCCCCANCCTCTGTGTGGTCTGTGCCCCTCTGCATGAGAAGGTCATCTGTCTTAGCCTCATCCTGGGAAGCTCTTTCTTCTGCTCTGGGCTGGAAGCCACATACCTTCCAGTCTGAGTCCACTTCCTTGTTTAAATGGGGTGCATCCTCTACCAGATTCCTCAGAATACATGGGGCAAAATTTTCTTGAGACATTCAACAACTGAAAACTGCTGTGGGATGTCTTCCGGCTACAGAAAACACATACGGCCTACTTGCATTCTCAGAAATTCACCCTGGAAAACACTTTTTTTTTTTTTTCAAAATTGTGAAGGGCTCTTCAGTGTTTTCCAGATTACAGAATTGCTGTTGAGAAAGCTGATTTCTTTCTGATTTAATAGTCCCTCAGGATTTCTCCTTTACACCCAGTGTCCTGAAGTGTTTGTATGACAGTTCTCAGTGTGTGTCTG
>LZPO01097468.1:74318-91539 GCA_001675575.1 Neotoma lepida
AAATGTTTCACTAAAGCTTACCCAGTGACTGGGCAAAACCCAAACTTATTTTATGCTACAGTCATCCTAGGGTCCTTCCTGCTAGGTAGCCTCCCTGGATCTGTGGGTTGCAGAGTGATTATCCTTTGGTTTATATCTAGTATCCACCTATGGTTTTTTTAAACACCTTGGTTTTTTAAATGCTCTAATAAGTGAATTCAGCATTGAGAATCACTAACAGATGTGTGTTTATGGAATATTAGATTAAGATGTGTTACATTTGTTTATGCTACGGAATATTGGTTTAATGATACAAAGATGTGTTTTGCATTCTTTTATGTTGCATTCGTTTAACTCTGTAAGGCTGTGTTACTTTGCCTGCCTAAAACACCTGATTGGTCTAATAAAGAGCTGAACAGCCAATAGCGAGGCAGGAGAGGGATAGGTGGGGCTGCCAGGTTGGGAGAATAAATAGGAGGAGAATAGAGAAAGGTAAAAGCCCAGAGGCAAAAGGTAGATGGGATAATTTAAATTAAGAAAAGCTGGCTAGAAATAAGCCAAGCTAAGGCCAGGCATTCATAAGTAAAAATAAGTCTGTGTGTATTTGAGAGCTGGGTGGCAGCCCCCAAAAGAGTTAAAACCACAACCACAATAACAACAACAACAACAGATGTGTGCTCATAAAACAGAACGCTGGATGGAGATGCTTCACACTGTAAGTCCTCTCTTGGAGTGGAAGATGGAGGCTCATTTTCAGGTCCCTGACATTCTCTCTTACTCATATCAGAGTAATGAAAATTAAGATTTTGGTTAATTCCCAGCATCGGTTAGCATAATGTAAATATCTATATGCAGGATGTCTGACAAGAGACCCCCATGGGGGTCGAGACCAGTAGGTTGAGAATCCCTGATCAAGGTGCTTAGCCTATAAAATCAAAGCTGGTATTGAAAACATAAGATGAAAACAATGCTCTTCCTGTTTACTTTATGATGCCTGAGAAAACTTCAAGATAAAACCTTGAACTGACAAAGTGGTGATCTTGTCTGATATGGAAATATAGGGTATAGATATGATAAGATAAAAGGGTGGATTGTTGAACCTACTTTTAAAAAGCGACTTGTTTAAAATGTTTTACATTGGTATAGATTTTAGTTTATTGATACAAATTTAAAGTTAATTTTGTTATACTATATATATATTTCTACTCTTGTTTAAGGTATTNTNTTTGTTTNACTCATTTAAATTGTAATGGATAATTAAAAAATACAGATTAATGATTAGTCTTCTCTGATAATCAAACTTTTAGTCATGTTAAGTTTTCTAGGTATATATAGATATATTTCAATTAGGTAGGTAATCTTCAAACACTTCAAAGACCTACAGAATATGGCATTTAAAATGTTTTAAAAACTTTCTGGACAGTGAGACATGTCTGCTCCTGGCAGCACCAATTTACTTCAAAGAGAAAGATGGGCATCAAAGACACTGCATATGGAGTTTATCTTCTTCTTGGCAAAAATAGCCATTTGGACAAAAAACTGTTCTTGCCTGGACTGCTCAAATAAATGTTATGTAAACTGGACATGCAGGACCCATAGGAAGGTGATCACTGAACTTTGCAAGACAAGATGGTCCTTCAGGTTTCTGCTTCACAGAGGAGACTACAGACATTCTACAGGACACAGAGAAAAGTGACTGAGAGACTCTAGGCCTGTAGGCTGAAGAATGGATGCCCCAACATTACAGAAGAACTTTGGATGACTGTCCAGGTAGCCAGCTGTCTCTGTCATTCTAGATTTTTTGAAGTTACTTACAATGCTCTTCCTGTTTACTTAGGTAGTATTATATCCTTCTGAGGTCTTTGATGTAGTTGAAAACTAGATAGTTATATTTTTCCTTGGTTATGATAAAAGATAAATTAGACATAAAACTTTAGACTCAAAAATATAGGATAGATAAAATATTTTCTTTAATTTTGCCAAATACAAATAGATATTGTAACTGTAATTCTTGCTAGATAACTGTTTTGTTTTCTGTAATTTTACTATGTTAAAGTTAAACCCTTCCTTTTAAATAGAAAGAAAAGGGGAAATGATGGGAATGTCTTTCTGAAAATGTGTTGCTCTGATTGGTTGATAAATAAAGCTGTTTGGCCAATGTGTCTGCTGGAATATTTCATACCAAATAGTGGGGGTTAGGAAGAAGATGAAGAAAACTTTTACTTTCTGCATGTTCAAGTTCTGTTTTCCCCAACAAGCAAAATTAATTAGTAATTAAAAATCAAGAAAGTTGGAGAAGGGGGCTGCTCAAAATCTACAAAATACAAACCTGGCTTTCCCACTAAATCATGTCAATACCCAGTTTGAAGGCTTCCATTCACCAAAATTTGATAGATGTTATTTAATACATAAAATCACCCACTATAGCCCTTGAAAAAATGAATAGAGATAATGACATTCGTACTCCAACATCAGGAAATGTGAAAAATTCCAACAAATTCAACCATTATTCACCTACACTGTGAGCAATTGATTAAGGATTGTTTGGGTAGAAATTACTAATAGAATCATAGGACATGAACGGGGAAAATCTCTTAGAGGCAAGGAAACAGGGTCACAGAAGTTAAGCAACTGCAGCTGCTTGGAGCCTTCTAGGCAACGCAGATGACAGTTCCCACTTACTCTCCCACACCTTTCTGTGGAGACAGAAGGGAGCACTATGCTGCCGCTGACTCAGTAATATTCCTCATGTAAATTTCAGTAGTGTCCATGTGAGAAACACACCCTCCGTTCAGACTAAACCACAAATCCACTCCATTTTCCCCATTGCAGGAGGCAAGATCTCGAGCCTGTACCTGGCTAAGTCAATGTGGCCTCCCCAGAGAGAACCAGCTTCCCTTGCTTCATCCTGTCCTCCACAAAAACCCTCCTACGTCAGAGACATAAACAAGATACCTGGAAGCAGAGTGTGTGTCGATGTCTGTCTGTTTGTCTTTGCAGGGTGGAGGTCACTTCAAAGAAGTCTAGCGTTCTCACAGGAGATGGAGCCTCCAGTCCACTTCCTCTGGAGCCCTTTCCTTTCAAGTGTCCTTATTCCTTTAGCCACAGTCTATCAACAGCTCATTTACAAGTCCCGGCCTCCACCATAGGAAGCTCTTGAAGCTTTCAAAGCCCCATCAGGCTAATGTCTGTCTGCATTACCCAAGACACCTCTCCTGGAAAACTCTTTTCTCTACGGAAATAGATATAAATAAGGGAAACACACTTTCTGAGAAGCACCCTGGGTCAAATCTCGTCCTCAGGAATGGCTTTAAGATCACAACAGCTCATACAAGATTAGCAAAACCGGTCCTTCCTGTCCCTAACTAAATAATTTCTATTAATGGAGCCAAGCTAGATATTAACCCCCTGGTTCTACTTCCCATTGCTGCAGGACATTCTCTTGGTCCTTTTCCAAATGCCAGGGTCACCAATGGCCCTGTTACTACTATTTTTTTTCTTTATACATTTTTAGTCTTCACTGAACATATCAAGTGCCTCACTAGCACACACTGCAAACACCCGTAACTGAGCAAGTGTAGAGGAGGGGCTTTTCTTCTTCCCTGTGCAAAGCGATCCGCCCCAGCACAAATCCCCTGGATGTGATCTCTGTAATGCATTAAATCCAGGTATGGAGTTGGGGCTGACTAAGAAGAGACCATTCTGTCTTTCTGCACCTGTTGAGAGCAGTAGCACCTCCCAGCTATTCAGGATCTGATTCTGGCTGGGTTAAAAAGAAATGGTATGTGTAGAGTTCTGGAGTGTACCAGAAGGAGGTATCCCTTCAGCAATAGCCAGGCAAGGTTTCCATGACTCCATCGTAAAGTACGGGCACAGACTAAGTCTCAAGGTACAGATAATGCAGTTTGATGGGTTGTAAGCAAATCTCTACAGCCATAAAGCTACTCTTTTTCTTTTTTTGTTATCCAATATCATTCTTTATTTTTGTTTACATAAAATAATGCTACAATAAACAATTTTCACATTTGCCAACATAAACGTATATATATTTCCGTTAATCACATTTCATCACCTTTTTTATCAGTAATATATGTTATGATATCCAATGTATATATTTGTGAATATCCACCCCTAAGTAAATAAATACCACCTTCTTGGGTATCTGTCCTTTCTGCCTCATAAAGCTACTCTTGAGAGCAGAGCCTAATGTGGTAAACCCAGGAGAGTGGAGCTGTTCTGCTTGGAAGTGCAGGGAAGGGAAGAACAAAAGCCCAGCTCTTTTCCTCAGGCTCCTGGATGCCATGTCTCTTCCTTTGCTGGGAAATACCTCACCTGGAATAACTGGCAGGGGAAAGGAAGGAGCCTTCTTGTATTAGCAAGGAAGGTTGTCACATGAGGTATGTGGAGAAGCAGTATCCTAGAACATTCATTAGTGTCAGTCCTGAGAAAACATTTCTGACATGAGTGCTTTATAGAAGTGGAAATCCAGGAGAACTGTGACATCACTGTCAACTGAGTGGTCATGAGAGAGAGATTGGCTACAGCTGCAGTTGTCCAGCTGAGGCAGAAGACCGGAAAGTCCTCAACACAGAATACCACATGTCCCTGAATGACCACCCAACCTTTGCCATCTCCATCATTACCACACCCTTTGTACAATCTGTAGTCTTAATACACTTACAAAGAAAGCATATGTCCAATCCAGTCCACAAGAATAAAGCAGAATGATCAATTTGAGAAGCAAAGAGGACAAGCTGCTGTTGACACTATAATGACATCATTACAAAGCATTTCCAAATGCCACACATACTTGCTCAGTGGAAGTGATGAAGTTCATGCATACAAGGCATATGGATGTCTCAGTTCTCAGAACTCCCCAAGTTTTGCAGGTGAAGAAACTGCAGGGATTAGAGACTCGACACTGAGCTTGAAAACCAAGCTAACAAATGACAGCAGCAGGATTCAAACCCCAGAGAAAACCTACACCACACTACCTTTCATTGACTGTGATATGCATACTAAAATTCTCAACCAGGAGGCGTTGCAGAGAAAGTTAAAACATCAAACCAGCACAGCAGGGCCTTCCACGTAGTGAAGGACAAGACATGTCATAACTCAGAGTATGCAGGACAGTGACCTCAGTCAACACAACACAGGAAAGAAGTATTATTTAACTTTTTTGGTGCAAAAAATTTTCTGAGATCATCCAATTGCAGACTATTTATAGTCTACAATGAAAAATTACCCAGTGCAGCTAGGTAACACAAATTCTTTCTGAGTTTTGGAAAAGTTTGAGTAACACAACTCTATCCAAGCAACATAACACGAAACTGGAGGAAAAGAAAAAGAAAGATTGGTTCCGTAGTTATAGATAAGTAACGCTTTGGGAATAATCTAAAATGTTTAGAGTTGAAATTATAAAGCCTCAAAGTAACGTTTTATCAATGAAGTTAAGGTTTAGTAACTAGCAAGGGGACATGTGCAGGGTGGGCATCTGATGGATCATTCCAGAACAAATGGCTGAATTCATAAACACAATGTTAAGGACAGATAGGCATTGTTCTTTCATGCACTTGAACTGTGTCTTAACTCCACACTGTAGATCCCATGACATTTCCTTGTTGGCAATGTTTTTCTTTTGGTTTGAATCCCAGGACCTGTAACTCAAACAAAGGAAAGGAAGTACTGTCCGTCTAGAGAGAGAAAAGGAAACAACTGGCCCCAAATAACAAAAAGCAGAGGTGAAGCTCTGGTCTTTGAAGTGACACAAGCGACAAGGAAAGCAACTGCTTCTTCCAAAAGGCTTTATTTGCATTTGAGAAAATACAAACCCATCCTCCAGTCGAGCATGAGGACTTTTGACATAAATATATGTCCTTAAAGCCACACACTGGTGCTTGGTAGAGACTAAACACACTCTCAGCATGCACAACTAATACCAACAGTTGTAAACTCAGGCCAAGAAAAACATCTCTTTCTCAAAAGCATTTCAGTGCCTTTAGGACTCATTATTGAATCGATATGCTCCCGAAAATAACTATTCTTTCTCTAAAGGAACCTTTAAAAATAACCCAAGCAAAGGAACACAAGTATCTCCAGTTATTTCTAAGATGTTAGCTTAGATCTATACTGGACAAACTGTTTAGCAAACTTCTGTCCTGTTTGAAAGGAAAATCAATCAATCCATCAAAGAATGGTCTATGCGAAATAATGAAGATTGCTAGAACACATTTCCCACCAACCGACAGTGCATCCTTTCACCAATGGCAAATCCGCGGTTCTCTGGGCATGCTCTATCCTTAGGACAATCAATAGCATCATCTGTGGGGTGCTCGAGTCTCTGCTGCTGCATAAGGCTTTTAGCTCATTTCAGCAGCATTAAAAAATGATGCAGGGTGCCTATAACCTTGGTGCTCTCCATGAACTTAGCCACCTTCACACAATCCACTAACAGAGCAAAAGCAGACAAGCAGAGGTTCTGCCAAATGGTAAAGCTGAGGGAGGGAACAAGTAAACTGGCCAACAGAACTGTACATCGGATGAAGTAGAACCTTAAAACTAAAGGGGGTGCAGCCTCATTTCCAAGAGACAAAATAGTATTTTTTTTTTAAAGTGAGTAGGAAGAGTGAGGTAGCTGTACTTTCAAAATAACAAATAACAAATTAAATACAAGAAGTGTTAAAGTAATCCAAACTGAAAGAAATGTGGGCTTAAAAGCTCTCCTGTATATATACCATTCCCATGGAAAAACACGTAAGATGTGGGAGACTAGCTGACATATCAAACCAAGGATTCAACTTTCATTACTATGTCATTTCCTTAAGTGATTGGAGCTAAGTGGTAGTAATAGTTACAGAAGACAAAATACTTATAACTTCGGAGGTTACATATTAAACTGTCCTAGGTTCTGTCCTGGTAGTTGCCAGAAGAAACCTTCAAGGAATGACAAAGCATTTTTTTTAATTAACAAATGCACTTGCCTTGATTTTTTGACTATGCAAAACTAAGCATACATTTTAGAAGCAGAGCATCAGTCAGCGAAACTGAATCCCAGCAGGTCTCAGCTTTTAATAATACAGAACCAGCTTCAGAGATTGGCCCACACATCTTTAGCCTTAGGAACAGAAACATCTCTGATGTTTACAAAATATGCACAATGTACATTACTTGAGACAAACCTGGCCACCCGATTTGCCTTTATGTCTGCTTCTTGTCCTTCTGGGAACTAGTCAATCTGATGCAGACACAAGCAAAAGTGGACTAAATCCATGGTTTGGGGAGGGCGCCTAATTTAGAAAAAAGTAACCTACATGACAAAACCATATGCTAACAGGGGACAACAATTTGTACAGTATTACCCAGGCTCTTTTTGATTACTATTTTTTCCATTGTTTCAAAATATACATTCGCTCCTAAGGAGAAAAAGGAAGACTTGAATCTGGAAGTCTCTGATTTCCCAACGTGCTACTAAAATTCCCANGCCCTTACTTAAGAGGAGAAATGTATAAGGGAAGCGCCTGGAAGGAAGTGCCCCTTACTTCAGTTCTCAGTTGGATTTTCCCATCTTTGAAGTAGGTTCTTTCCAGTTTTCCATCTCAAATCTCCAGAGAAGCATGCACATACAGGCAAACTCGCACAATACATCTACCCCTGAACAGGCAGATTCACTGACACCATGACAGAGACAGCAACAACACAGCCAACCACTGTGACAGTGAGACCTGGGTATCCTTTAAAACACTGTGAAACCGCTGCCTAAAGCGCCCATCTCCACACAGTTCCACTTCCACCAGAACTTTAAAGGCTCAGAAAGACAAAACAGGTTGCACCCAAGAGACAAGAAGGAAAACAGAACGTGCACTTTGGAGATGAAGACTTGACTGCAAAATGAGCAACGGTGGCCAGTTGCCCAAAAATATAGCGTTATTAGAAAATGCCAGTCCAGACTCCGGACACCCGTGTCATGTCATGGAGAAAAGTAAGTAAATAATAGTGGCCACTGTTTTTAAGAGTAAAAATAGTAATTACAATTGTCACCACAGCCTTCCGTACAGCAGCTTGCACGTGCAGCCGCTCCTCTAGCTCCACCGCCTCAGCCTCCGGGCATCCTGCGCTGCCCGCTGCAGAAATAGGGGGCACTGGCCTGGGGCCTGCAGAGTCAGTGGGTGGATTCAGTGGGCGGGGTGAATGGGCGTGACCGCGTGGGCCCCGCCCCTCGGCCCTGGCGCGCCCACACCTCTGCGCCTGCGCTTCCCAGCCTCCTATAGCAGGGTCCTAGTTGGTCGGACCCGGCTGTGGTAGCGCTTGGGATGCTGCTCTATTAGCAGCGTCCTGGAGTAGCATCCTGCAGAAACTGGAGACCTAACTAGAGACCTCATTAGATGGTCACTGACAGCCAGGATTCGGGGCAAAGGAGATGGATGTGGGGAGGCTGGTCTTTTTTGCTTGGAGGCAGGGTAGCGGAGGAGCCCGCCTCTTCAGGGCGGGGGAGAGGTTGTCTCCTCAGGAACTAGAGAAGGAAACTTGGGGTGAGCACGCGCTGCNAGCCTACAGACCCCGAGCGAGCGCTGGCCTGCAGTTACTTTTCGCGGGTAAACCGCTCCTTTGTGCTCCGTTCCAGGGTTCCCCTGCCAGGCGGGCCGCGGGGCAGCCGGTGCCAGGCACTTTTTGAGGTTGCCCTGCAAACAAAGGCGCATTTGGGGGTGGGCTGGGGGGTGTGCATCTCGTGTCGTTATTTCAGTATTAACTGGGATCCCCCACCTTTAAGGAACATCTCATTGTATTAAAGCCTATCTAATTTTTGGATTGCATAGTTATGGGCAAATTATGTCGGCTGAAAGTTAAAACAAGTCATTGTCATACAAGAAAACAGTTTGTGAGTGGTTAGATAGCGTGGGACTTTGGAGGCTTTTACAATAGAAGGATCTTTCACATCTTCTTTTGATCTAAGTCTATACTGATAATATTTTGGAGGTAGCGAATGAAATGTCTTGTCTACATTTGGGGAGGGGGGGGTCACCATTTACTGACCTAAAATTGCGTTGGCTGATTGAATTTCGTATGCACACGGGAAATGTTAGCATGGTCCTAATTAATAATATCTATATTAATTATTAATCTAAACTTTTAAAAGAACCTCCCCTCCCCATGTAGCCCAGGCTGTTCCTTCTATCTCAGTCTTTTCAAGTGTTGAGCTTACAAGTGTATTCCCCAATTTCTTGCTCATTAAACTGAAATTTTAAATAAGTTCGAGAGCCGGGAGTTTGGCCCCGTGGGAGAGACCTTGCCTAGCATGAGTGAGACCATAGCTTCAATATCCAGTACTGAAAGAAAGCATTGAACCTTCGGAGTACTCCTCTGCCTCTCTTGAGCCTCATGCTTAAGCCTGTATTGTTTTATATGTAATTTTTAAAAACCAGCAATGCTTCAAAAATAAGTTTTGAATGATTATTTTCTTCCCCTCTTTTTCTTACTTGAACTCAGTAGAGTAACAGCACAGGATGGTTTCTGTCAGGACGTTTTCTAAGTGATAACCACTGCCTCTCAGTAACAAACTTCAGTTCCCACTTAACCAACAGCCATGAAAAGGAGCGATTGTCATTCACTAAAAACACAGCAGGGGCACCCCCTACTTCTTCGAAGACCCTTGCCTCCAAAGCTCCCTAAGTTGCCTTTATGTAAGACGAAATTTCATACAGGTATGTACAGATACATGTATTAACCTTGGTGTGTTTTTTTTTTCCATAGAAACTCCTTGCTTTATATAATTCACAGTAAAGACAGTTATTAATAACCGTAACTTAAAATGTTTATGGTAAGGTGACAACAACCAATGATCAATTCTATAGTTGTTAAGTGTGGATTTACTTACTGCTAAAATGTATTCAAAATCTTCAAATCAATAACTCTTTTATGGATATTCTTGGGAATGAGTATTTAGGTAAATGAAAATACAGGTTCTCCAACACACATGCACCCAGCTGGATGGAACAGGACTACCTCTGCCTTCCTGTTTGAGCTCCCATAATATAAACAAGTGCTCCTTTCCCAGTCTATTCAATTCCATGTTTCTTGAATTTTTGTGCCTCCGCCCCCGCCCCCCGTGATTTCTNTAAGTGTAGTACTGAAGCGCTATCTAAGCAAAAGAAGGTTGTGATGTGCTTAGCAGAGAACACGTGTCAGATGAACTTCCTTGATGTGTGAGTGTTCTTGGCTGTGAGGTCCATGTTAACAAATCAATAATATATTTTATGTGTTTAAAGATTTAATGTGTATTTAAATGATATCCCCCTAAAAGCAGAACATAGAACCACAGGATTATGTGTTGATTNGTGGATGAAAATGCTGACAGCAGAGACTTGAAGGAACCTAGGAGCTAGCTCAGTGTAGGGTGATTGAGCATTTGTTAAGAGTTCGCAAATAATGAAGATTGACTGTATTTCTTCAGCACAGTGCTAGGAACTGGTGATAAAACAGTTAACAAAACTAGACCCTGCTCATCTCCTTCTGTTNGTTTCTGTCAGGTAGGATAGAGATAAAAATTGTGAGCAAATGTAAATTCACCCTGCCATAAGTACCA
This sequence comes from Neotoma lepida, assembly GCA_001675575.1. Classification (NCBI taxonomy): domain Eukaryota; kingdom Metazoa; phylum Chordata; class Mammalia; order Rodentia; family Cricetidae; genus Neotoma; species Neotoma lepida. Next base: position 84,877 of record LZPO01097468.1, read on the forward strand.
TAAAGATGAGCCAGTTTGGGCTCTGGAGTGTAACTGGTGTTTTTGCTCTTTGGTGCTTTACTCTTTTGAGGGGCCTGCCACCCAGCTCCCAAATAATCACACACAGAGACTTATTCTTTCTTATGAATGCCTGGTCTTAGCTTGGCTTGTTTCTAGCCAGCTTTTCTTAAACTTTCCCGTCTATCTTTTGCCGCGGGACTTTTATCTTTCTCTATTTCTATATACCTTTCTTTGCTTCTTACTCCATAGCTTGTTGTGTAGCCAGGTGGCTGGCCCCTTCTNCTCTCACTCCTTTATCTTCTCTTCGCAGATTTCTCCTCCTAATTATTCTCTNTGCCTGCCAGCCTTACCTAGTCTTTCTCCTGCCTCGCTATTGGCCATTCAGCTCTTTATTAGACCAATCGGGTGTTTTAGACAGACAAAGTAACACAGCTTCACAGAGTTAAACAAATGCAACATAAAAGAATGCAACACATCTTTTCATCATTAAAACAAATATTACACAGCATAAACAAATGTAACACATCTTAAGATAATATTCTACAACACTGGAGAGATGGTTCAGTGGTTAAGAGCACTGGCTGCTCTTCCCAGAGGACCAGGGCTCTATTCCCAGCACCCGCATGGTGGCTCACAGTTCCTCTGATCCCTGCAGGCACCAGGCATGCACATCATGTAGGCAAAACCCTCATATACATTTTTTTAAATTAAAGATAAGCCGCTTTTATAATGTAACTTTATATTATCCCATTACTTCTGTATTTCTGTATATTTCTCTATTAACTATTGTATTTATCATAAGCAATAATATTCTTTGTCCTCCCCTCCTGAATCTTCTCTACCACTTGACTTTATTGATTATATTATTTTGATGCCAACATTTATATTGTGAGCTTTATTTATAGTGTTAAGTTTATTATATTTTTGATTGATGACTATTGAAGATATGAAAAGCAACATATCCATTACCTCCAAATCCCACACAACCATTGTCGTGTGTTTTCTACATCGTCCTTCCTGTGTTTCTGTAATGTCTTGTGTTTCTATATTTACAGCCTGTTCTATAAGTAGCATCCGTGATCATACAGATTGATAGCTCATTACCAGTTTCTGTGTTGGAGTTTTTCTATTTGTCTTTTGGTTTAACGCCATATTCTAGTGCAGAATTTCCCAACCTTGGCACTACAAAGGTCGTTTGCTCTTGGTATCTTGGAAAGTCTATGACCTTGATTAATATCAATCCAGAGTACTTTGTTCATAATGGATATTTGAGATATTTGCTCAATGAATGAATAAGTACAGTGGCTCAAGTCTAATTGATAAACATTAAAACACTGAACAAAAACTTTTAAATAGCCAGAATTGGAATATACTGTTCATCATATGGAATTAATGACCTTGTTTCTGCTTTTCATCACCTTTCAATTAGCCACTCATAACGAGCTTCATACAAAATGAAAACGTGAAGCAACAGGACAAAGCAACATTGGATGCACTATGTGTCCGGGTACAGACAGATGTAGTTAGCAGATGAGAAGGTACTGGGGTAGGAACAAGGCTTGAACCAGACCTTGACTTACAGTGGGATAAAAGAGGAGACCATGTGGTTTTTGAGAGCAGAGGAAAGTACTGGAAAAGTAGGAATATAGTACTTGAGAATAGCTAAGATCGTGGTGAGATGATACAGTTAAGGATGCTGGTACATTTTTGCTCTTCTCTATCAGCAGAGGAGGACCTTAGGTGGTTTCCCCTTCAGCAGACACTTCTAGGACTTCTCCACAAGTCTCCCCTTCCCCAGCTGGTTTGAAATGGGAAATTTCCTGCCCTTCTCCAGCCACCAAAAGGAGAAGGAGATTAAGGGAACAAGACAGCAGTGGCGCTATCCACAGGCCCTCTCTCTGAACCCAGATATGTTCTCACATACAGACAACAGACAGTTGAGATGCCAGAGAGAGAACTTGCATACCTTCCTACTGAAGTTCTGCCATAATGAATCTATTCCCACCTCACTGGAATGTAGTGTTCATCACCATTTATTTCATCAGTTAAAACAACAGAAAAATGACACTTGACATTCTGTCCCATAGGAAAGTAGGGGTATATTTGACGNAGTGAGATACCCAAGAGTGTGGAATCCATAGATTTCTGGACCTAAGAGAGAAGAGTTCTTAGTGGAGAGATAAACATGCAACATCTTCTAATCAATATCATTTTGTGCCTATGTCTGAAAGATTGCTTTTATATTTTCACTTGGCATTAAAAATCTTTACTTAAAAAAAAATTCCAGATGAGGAAAGCTAGTGATGAAAGAGCCATTTCATCAAAAATCACTTGTCGCTTTCTCCATTTCTATTACCAGAGTTGTAGTGACAGCTGCCCCAAATCTCTCTCTATGTCTTGTACCTTTCCCCACGGCTTGTATTCTTCCAAGAGGTGCTCTCGGTCCTTAGTAAGTAAGTCCTTTCGCTGTTTTACTTCGCAGTTGTTTAAAATGTATCCCCATCAGCTTGGCGGGAGTCCCGGTAGCTAAACAGGTCTGTTTTGTGAAGGTGTGTGAGGTACGAAATGAAAAACAAATGCTCCCCTTTAAGCAGCTTTGTTTGGACAGCTTGATACTATATGGCTAATTTTACCCTTTCTCTTGTTTAGCTACCCCTAGTGAAACTGAGCAGCCCCGTATAAAATTCACCCAGGATGGAAGTGCTTTAGTAAAAAGTGACCAAGGTGTTTCTCAACCACAAAGACCTATCAGTATTCAAAGCATTGGTCTTGATCATGAATATAAGGCACGGGAAAGAGTGGTTAACATTTTACCACATCCACACAGCTCTCGCACCGGCATCCACTGGACAATTCCACAGAGTGCTGTTGGTTCCATGTTTGTTCCAAGCTGTCTGTCGGCATCTACTCGAGTTTTTAGGAGTGAACTACGAAAAATAAAAAGAGCCATAAAGAAGTCCAAGAAAAAGAAAGGCAAAAAAGATACATTTTTTGTGGATAAGACATTTAGCAGCATTTTAATTCTTTCCAGCCCGTTTTCCAAACTTCCACCCTCTTACTCGAGGTTTATGACTACTAGATTTAAGACAAGTGCTGATTTTGGCGGTAGACGAAAGACTCCAGACTATACTCAAGAACTTCCTCTTCTGAGAGATGTAAGCGAAACACTGCTCAGCCCTATACCCAGCGCTTCATCTGTAGTACCTGAACCACAGTGGTCTGAACGACCACCACGCCACCCTGCAACACTAAATAAAGTGGTACTAAACATTGCTACTCTTCCGGAATTGCCTACTCTGCCAAGGCCTGTTTTACCAAGAAGACATCCAAAACACATTGCAATAGGTAAACAAAATGGAAACATAGTCTGCCTTAGTAGTGTCAATCAGAACAAAGGGAAGAGAAATTCAAGGAGATGCATGGCTCCCTCCCCTCTGGGTTTTCAGGGTAGAGAGAAGGAACCAGCTTTTAAACTGACATTAATTCCTCAGCTTGGAAGCAACAACAGACATTAACTTTATAGAGGTACTGTTGCCAACCTGGCTACTGTATCCAGATAGTATTAATGAGAGCTGATCAGAAGTTCAGAAAACAGAAAGGGATAGGTAAGAAGCTGCATTAGTTGGGGCTAGAAGTTATCAAGTAAGAATAAACAGTAATTTAGAGGGTGGCCTAGATGATTCCTGAACTCCTTCAGGAAGACAGGAAGTGCTGGTAGGTGCATCCCAGTCCATTAAGTGATGATAAATTATAATGAAACCATCCTCAAAGGTATCTAAAAGTTGTCCTTTTTTTCCCTTTTTATCTAGAAAGTGCTACAGACAGTGAAAACGTAGAAGCTGCCAGACCACCTGATGGTAAATGCTGGGTTTATACCATTCTTTTAGAAATGATAAGCTTATTTTCTCTTGATAAAAGTATTTGTGTAAGTGTGTAATGCACATGTATCTGTCCTACTTCCAGTTTCTTAGGCCATTTATTCAGCACTTACTTATTGACGATGGACCAGATATTGTTCTGATGTTGAGAATATAGAACCTGATGTGTTCTTAATTGAGACAGGGTTGTTAACATACAGTTGTAAGAGTCAACTCTCACCACATACCAGGCCCCATTCTAAGTGCCTAGACCTTAGTCATCTAGCAGAAACAAATGAAACCCATTTTAAGGAAAGATTACATTATTCTACTGCCAGAGGTGATGGCAGACATCCATCATCTCATCACTTAGTTAGGTGAAGGTAGAAAGATTGACAATTCTTTGCCAGCCTGGGCTACATAATGAGTTCCATGCCAGGCTGAGCTATAAGACACTATCTAAAATATTACCCTATTTTGGACCTCACATTTATGTCTACCTACAATCTGATGGGCATAGTATATGGCAAATAATTTATCATTATCAAGCATGTAAAAACAAAATGAATGAAAAGTAGCAGACACAGTATTAGAGTTACCCGAGAGATTTTAAATGCAGAGTTCTGGTCTTGTCCATTGTCGAGTAATCTGCTGTGGGATAATGCTCTTGTACACTGTAAAGATTTGTCACTCGAATTGGTTTAATAAAACACAGATTGGCCAGTAGTCAGACAAGAAGTATAGGCGGGGTGAGCAGACTAGGAGAATTCTGGGAAGAGGAGGGTGGAATTGGGTTTGGTTCTCAGTTCAGTAACCTCTACAGTTAAATCTACCAAAAGGTGCATAAAATATCTGCCGAAGGTGTTGGAAAGTAACCTGTGCAGGCATGACTCAGATGGTCCCAATCCCCAAACCTAGGGAAGCTCATAGGTTAGCAGGGACGGTGAGCAGGGAGCAAGCTGCAGTCCTGTATCTTAACTCACCCCCCTGTCCTCCTCCCTCTGTACCTCCTCCAGTGACCAAATTTCACTGCATTGCATTGTACACATTTCTCAGATTTTTGATTAGCTTTTATTTTGATGGATTCAGAGCAAGTACAGTCTGGTTTAGAAATTTTAAACCGAACATTTTTGTTGTGGTTCTTCTGGGAGGCTTCATTTCTTACTGAAGCAATTATAGATGCTGGAAAATGTGTTTCTGATAAAGCTGNGCGTGGAGGCACATACCTTTAATTCCAGTACTTGGGAGGCAGAGACAAGCAGATCTCTGTGTGTTCAAAGCCAGCCTGGTCTACATAGCCTCCAAAAAGGTGTTTCTGCAAGTAATATAGCAAAAAATTTAACTGTAAAATATACTTTAAAAGCTTAAACTGTATTATAGAATTTCAAGATATTTCTAATTGCAATTTGCTTTATTCTTGCATAATAAACCATATCTGATGCAAGTGAATACCCATAGGGGACATGAAGATAGATTTACATACAGATGGTCTCTGCTTGGCTACCTGCTGGGTGGTGTCTTGTTTTCTTTCCTTCTCTGTATGGAATCTACACACAGAGGGAAGAGTTAAGGCATTGGAGCCACGTAAGGAAGTAAGTGAAGATGCTCCTGGGGAAGTGACATCTGAGCTATGCTTTTACGATACCCATTATTTATTTTGTCAACCAAAAGGTTGTTCATTTAATTTATAAAGGAGAATTTTTAAATTATCTTTATGTGTATCTCCAAAAAGCAAAGGTTTAATCTAAATTTCTGGGTAGAATCTATCAGTGAGCATACAGTTTTATTTTGGAAACACAGTTTTGCAACAAGCAAGGCATCCCATATGGCACACAGACCAGTCCAGACTGGGTGGGTAAAGGATCCAAGGAATTGATTCCGGAAGATGTGGATAGCTAATCCTTTTGGTTACTCATTCTTGTGAGAGTATTCGTATCGCTTAACCACCATACAAAGTCCTAATACACTGAACTTTTACGTTTTGATTTGTTTTAATTAGCTTTAATTAGAACTACAAGAAAATTAGACCCAGATGCCCATGTCTTACGAGGGGAAGGCTTTAAGACTATCGCAGCAACACGCTATGAAACAATAATAGCGATGACCACCCTGGCCATAATAAATTGCCAGGTATATGGAAGAAACGCACTTAGTCTTAAGGTATGCTGGATCTCTTTAATAGTAATGTCCTCTGGTGTTATCAATTGATTTTATCTTCAGTTTCCCAATATAGGTTACTTTCTATTTGATTGGACGAGTCTTTTCAATCACAGCATAGATTTCCCAGAAACACATGTCTCTAAATTTACCTGTTCAAGTTTGTCTTTGGTTCACCAATAAAGTTTAAAAGGGTGCTGAGAGCCAAAGAAATTATACTGTTTTTATTTTTTCATCATTTAACCTGATAAGTAGGGTTGAAATTGTTCATATTTTTACATTGCCAGAAGCTATGGACCTTATGTCAAGTCTCCTCTGAGATTGGTATGCACTGAACACTTGCACTGCCAGCAAGTAAATCACAGTAGTACTGATTGCCATTTGTTAAGCACACACTGTGTTCCAAGCCTGTGCACCTCCTACAACTAACATTCTGCAAAGTAGGCATTATAATCTTCATTTCACAGATGCAAGCATGGAGGCTGCATGACTTGCGCAAGACCTCACAGTGAGTAAGCAGAGTCGTGTTTGCCCCCAGAGCTATTTGCTTGTCTGAGACAGGGCCTCCTGAACTGACCATGTAACTGAGCATGACTTTTGATCCATTGCCTCCACCTCCTGAGTGCTGGGATTATAAGTATGTTCCACC
>LZPO01097469.1:0-19634 GCA_001675575.1 Neotoma lepida
TGGTTACAATCTACATCAATCACATCAGTATTTGAACTGGATAGCTAGTTTGAATGTATTCAACTTAGCTAAACATTTGGCTCATAATAGATACATTCATTATATATAAATTTTACAGGTCACTAGAAAGGTTAAATGGGCAAAGCCACTTTGTGGTGGGAAAGTGGAGAGTTGATCTGGAATTCAGAAGGAACTATCTAGAAAAGATTTAATGAATTAGAGGCATGGAAATCAATTTGAAAACAGTATCAATGATGCATTATGATGAAAACATGAACAATTCATTGGAAGAGAATGGCAACACATCAGGTAGTCTTCCTTTCTAAAGTCCATATGCCCAAACTAATCAANGAAATATTAGATAGACCCACACTTAAGGACATTCTATAAATACCCAGCCAGCATCATCCCTCAATGTACCAAGGTCATCAAGAACTGGAAAGTAGCTACTCAAAAGCCTCTGTTGTGATCGAAGGATAACATGTATCAAACAAAACAAAACAAAACAACAAAACAAAACAAAACAAAAAACCCCAAAGAAATGAAAACAACCAACCAAGGAAACTGGGGGTGGGGTGAGTAGGAGGGATTTGATCAAAAACCACTACATAAATGTACGAAATTCTCAAGTAGTAATTGAAAACAGTGAAAAAATCACAAGGGAAGTCTAGCAAACCATCAGTCTTCATGAGCCAAAGGAGACACAATGGTTAAATGTACTATGATATCCTGGACAGGTTCCCAGACAGAAAAAGAACATTAGACCAAAACTAAGAAAACTTAAACCATAGACTTTAGTTAATAGCAATGTATCAGTATTGGCTCATTAGTCAAGACAAATAGTCTATCTTAATGGAAGACATTAACAAAGAGGGCATCTGGGAATGAGACATATGGGGGTTCTCTGTGCTGTCTTTGAAATCTGAAGTCTAAAATTATGAAACCATATTTTCCCTTTAATAAAAGCTGATTAGGAGCCCCATGATGGATCTATTGGCATCACTTGTGGTATCTGACTGCCTGGCCTCCTTGAAGACTGTGAGATGAACTTGAGGAGTGGAAAAGAGTCAGTAGGAGAATAGAGGTTTAAGAAAACAGAGGAAATGTGGGCCATCTTATATCGGCTGACTTCCACATTAAAAAACCCAAACAACTGAAGAGCCAAATAATTAGATTACAAGAGAAGTCACCTGGGGTTGTACAAATTTGTCATGAATAAGAAATTAAGTCCCTGCAACTGTGGAACATCTGTGCCTGGCAAGGATGGGAGAAACAGGAGTCGTTAAGCAAATCATAGTACTGTAGCACTGAACTGTGAGGCCAAGAAGCTGGTTCACGGGGAAAGGTCTGTGGTGCCCTTGCAGTGAGAGGATTCCTATGAGAAACATGTCTGATAAACTNTACTGTTGTTGTAGCCTAGTCAATACACTGGAAACCTTCGTAGATTTAGGGCAGAGAGGCATACTCAAGGTGTTTTCACCACCATGTTTCCTGAGATCATGTGATCACTCACCCCTTCCCTTTTAGCATATATAAACATCAACAGAAAAACCATCTTAGGAAATAGAGGGCCCATAACATACATCTCTGTTGGGGTGCATATGTGATTTAGGGGCTGAACAGTTCAAATAGTTATTCAGGTTTCGAGACAACCATTTAGACATTTTGAGTATGCTGCAAGGGCAGAGTATATGGACTGTTACTGTTAAAAACATTCATCCGTGGGTGAGATGACAAGCCACAGCAATGTTCAATAGAATGAGCTGATGACAGTGAAGTGATCAGAAGGAAAAAATGATATTTTAAAATAATTTAAATAGCCATATAGGCTAGTGGATACAGTGTGGTACAGTGAAATATCCAGAATGTATTACAGAGCATACCAAGACAGANTTTCTCAATCAGAAAATGTTTGTAACACAAAATAAAGGGTGATGCATTAATACTGATTACAACTCAGATGAATTTCAAAAGAGATATATGCAATAATTCATGTACCTAAGGCATAGAAATTTTGTTGATGCATGAGAAGGAAATGATGATCAAAACTAATGAACTGAAGATGACCTTGAATTTCTGACCCTCCTGCCTCCAACTCCTGAATTTNGGGATTACAGACCAGTGTTACAATTTCTGTTTTATGGGGTGCTGGGGATTGAACCTGGGTTTTGTGCATGCTAGGCAAACTGAATGAACTATATCTCCAGCCCTTTAGATACATTTTAAAGAGAAAATACTGAGCACTGAATTTTTGAATAGGATGTAACACATGAATAAAGGACTAAGGCATATAGCCTAACAGAAAGATGTGGCCTCCTAAGTAGTAATTTAGCTTAAGCAGCACAATGCAGTATATAACCAAGGAAGCTGTTGAACTTTAATCCTAGAGATCTGAACAAATCCAAGATAGAAGGCAAGGACTCTGNAGGGCAGAACATTCCCTGAGTCTCCTTCAGGTCTGTGTATCTGCTTTCTGAAATCGACATATCCATACGGAGAGTCAAGAAATAAAGCCATGCATTCACAATCAACTGATTTTCAACAAAGAGGTAAGCACATTGCAGAAAGGACAGTCTTTTCAACAGGAAGTCGAGGTAAAAACAGACAACTAGGATTGCATTAAATTTAAACTAAAAAGCTTCTGAAAAGCAAAAAGTCAATAGAGTGACCAACCTACAAATTGAGACAAACTATATATCTAGTAAGGGGTTGATAGACAGACTGCATATGGAATTTAAAAAGGTCAATGGAAAAAGCATACAGCATACCTAAACAGATATTTCTTCAAATAGCTTACAGAAATTTAGAGTAGAATGGTGATTACTAGAGACTGGGTGAAACAGTGGGAAGTGGTGGGAAGTATGTGCAAATGTCCACCACATATACTCCATGCCTGGTGGACCTTGCTCAGTTTGCTTGTCAACAAACCCGATGACTTGAGTTAGATCACCAGGACTCACATGACAGACAGAGAAAACTGACTTCAGCAAGCTGTTCTCTGACCTCCACACACATGCTGTGCCACATTCATGTGTGTGGACACACACACACACACACACACACACACACACACACACACAGAGAGAGAGAGAGAGAGAGAGAGAGAGAGAGAGAGAGAGAGAGAGAGAGAGAAGAGAGAGAGAGAAGGGCTAGAAGAGGACATGGGATCCCCTGGAGCTGGAGGTGCAGGCCGCTGTGAGCTGCTTGATCTGGGAGCTGGGAACGAAACTCAGGTCTTCTGCAAGAGCAGCAAGTTCTCTTTATGGATGAGTTCTCTCTCTATTCTCCAACTGAACAACAGTCTTAGAGGAACAGGTGCAGAGAAGTCTGAGGGGAAATACCCTCAGGAGATGGACAGCAACCATGGACTGGAGAGCTCTAAAGTAAGAGCAACACTTTCTGCCGGCAGCGTCTAGAAAATGGGGAGGAGACCCCTTTACATGTAAAGGAGACAGAGAGACATTTGGGAAAATATTAAAAGAAATAGAAAAAAAATCTCCCTTGGAAATGTCATTCATTCTGATCTCCTGGACAATGTGTGATCAACCATACTTTGCCACCAATAGATGATAATTTTCTCAGGAGGCCGTGACATGTTTCAGGTGGGTGAGGATCCTGCTGTACTTGACTGAAGAGATCTTTAATATGAAAATAATTTTCTGCCAGCTGTCTCTAGTCCATTACAGTTGTAATGTGAGTTTAATGCAACATGGCATTTACCATAGCAAATAGTTACCAGAGTGTGGGACAAGGAATAAGCCTGATTTCCCCTCTGCCCCATCTTGCTGGGCATCATCTTCATGCTTTCTAGTCTCTTGGCCAGGATGTACTTAAGATGATGTAATCTTTCGGTTCACTTTTCAAAACAATAATAAAGAGCTGTCCTTTTTTTAGACACACACTGGTGTAGAGTCACACTGACATGGAGCAGTCAAAGTAGGCCAATAACAGAATCTTCTTCTTTGTTCAAATGACAACATCAATGGGTGTCTCTTTGGGAATTCACAGACCTGGCAAGTGGGGGTGAACTGGGCTGACTGTTAGCAAGATAAATCAGGTTTGCTTGGTGCTTTGTTTTAGCAAAGACACCAGAAGTAGTGATTATAGTTCACTTGGATTTTGAACTGATTTTAAAAATGCTGACAGTTAGTTAAATCACTCACTGNGTGGAATAATCACTCTGAAAGGAACTGAGAGAGTGCAACTTGTATTATAAAATGGGACCGAGCACACTAGACGCAGCACTAATGGGCGTAGTAGAAGAGATCTTTGTCAGAATAACAGAGATGATTAAAGACATGCATTAGACATCATCTCCACTGGGTACTCTCAGTGACATGAACACAACAGCTAAATTGAGCAATTACAAAGTTAAGTGTAACTTGGAGAGCATCTTTCTCCTTTAGAAAACAGTTGACATCAAGTTAGCTTAGCTTGTCTGAATCACTCAGTGGCTAGCTTCAAACTGTTTTGTCTTGGGAAACACTTCGAGAATGGACAGACTAGAAATCTGGCATAGTATGCTCAAAATTTTTAAAATGTATTATAAAATATTAGATCTATCTTATATATATGCCAACAAATAAGCATATCCCTTCTAAACACCACTGAGAAATATACCTGGATCCATAGGAGCCAAAAGAAACCAGGAAAAGAGGCACCTGCTCCCTTTTCAGAGTGTTTGCAGTTAGCAGAGGACATTAGCTCTGACTTTTTNAGAGAGGAAGAACGGAGTGGGCCTGGGAGAGGAAAGGGATGAGTTGTGGCTGCTTGTGACAGGGCTGTGGTTACAGGACTGTAGCTCTGGAGCAGCCCTCCACAGACAGCGCTGCATGCAGACGGCTCAACTGTAACACCAGGCCCAAACTACCCCTAACAGGGATAGCTTCTATTTGTGCAGAGCTCTGAGACTAAACATGTATAATTTTATAATTAGATAAGACAATATTTTAAATAAAAGTGTAAGTGAAAAAGTCAAAGCACACGATACGATTCCTACCTGCACACGGCTTCTACTGCCCGCCCCCTGCTGCTCCCCACCAGCTGTGGGGATGCGGACATGATCAAGCACTAGAGAGCACAAGCAATGATCCTTCAAGGGATCTCACAGACTCTGGCTGTGGGCTTGTGTTTCATGGAACAACTGAACTCTGTGAATTTCATCCACTCCTTTTCCACTTCTAGGCTGCAATTGTGGTTACTCAGAAAATAATAACATCTCACAGGACACTGATAATAAATAACTGATTCCAAAGTTTACAGTCACAATAAACATGGGCAGTTTCTTCCTAACGACCATCGGATTGCTAGCCCTAACAGGACAGAGATGATCTCACTGCTCTCTTCCTGCCAAGAGCTTGTTTTTCCTTATTTACTTCCATCCCTCCACCTGCACATCTAAACCGGCTTTCTTCTTCATCCACACTAGTGTTCCTCAGCCTCTACAGTACATCATGCATGCTTTTGAATTANGTTTTCCAAAAAGCACTTACTAGTGGNTAGAGTAATGCCCCAGCACTTGCTGCTCTTACAGAGGGCCTGGGTTCTGTTCTCAGCACCTATATGGGGGCTGATAGCCACTTATAACTCCAGTCCCAGGGGACCTCACACCTTCTTTTGGCCTCCACAGGTACTCCACTAGGCACACATACAGTGAATATACACAAATGTAGGAAAAATACATATACATAAAATAAACCTTTATAAAANGCATCTATTTTATAGCAATTAAAGTTTATGTGCCTTAAAATTTTCTATTTTTCTCTGAACAACTGGTCTTTGATAAAAAGGGTTCTCATTTTTTTATTTCATACTCTAATCCTCGATTTCTTAGAAATCTATAACTGTTATCTCTCATCTTTCTCTTTTCTGGAATAATTGCCATCCTTATTACCTCTATTTTCTATTTCAATCATTCCTATTATTCTCTTTTTAGATACTTTTTATTAGCTTTTATCCAGTTAGAGGAAGAATGTAGTCAGGGACTCAGGCTCTAAGAGAAGTTGCTGGAAGGAAAACAAAAGGAATTGCTTTCTGTTCTTGAGGCTTAGTATTTCCATCTTCCAGGGTGTTGTATTTCTAGGGTTTAGTATGAAGCCATGTGACATGAGCTGTTTTGGCTTCTCATACTCCACAGAGGGAAGGAAGNTGAGATGAATTTTTCCCTAGAATCTCAAAGTAAGAGATGCAGTGTGAACAAAACTCAAACATGGCTCTGACAACCTGGAACATGCTCCCATTAGGTGACAAGCACCCGTACTCATGTTCCAAATGGAAGCACTCGGACTGACTCTGCAATCAATCACCTAGCAGTCGCCACCATCCTAGGCACTTACTCTGGGATGTAGAGAGGTTGGCAAAAGCTGACTTTGTTCGGCCAGCCAGCCATTCCAGGCTCTCGTGCATGTTGGCCAAGGCTTTGAGGTCACTGACGTCACGGAGAATGTCTTGTGGAGGAATAAGTTTGTCACCAAGGTTCCCAATGAGAACTTCAGATTCCTTGCCAAAGGCTGCCCTAAAAAACAAATCAAAGCCACACCTCACTTACTGCTTGGTAAAGGCTGGGGACAGGTTTCATTCACTTATTTTAAAAAGACTCTGCAGCAAATAAAATATAAGCATTAATCTATGTTGTGACAGAAAATCTAGGAACAAGCACAAAGTAGCACAATGCAGGGATCCTTTAACTCACTGGGTTTCCCAGAGCTTACTGTCTTCAAATGTTCTTCAGGGTATAAGAAAGTTACATGGTTCAATAAAGGAACTCTGGAGACCACATGCCCAGACACAGCAGGGATAATGTTTTGAAAAATGAACTTCTCTATTTTCACAAATATTTTCTTCTAAGGTAGGAGGGGGCAAANGGAGAGAGGGAGAGGAAGAGAGGAAGAGGGGAGAGAAGCTAAAATGAGAAGAAGTAACTAGGAGTGAGGTTAAGTAGAGCTGACATCAGAGGAAGTTGAAAGAGGTGCATGGAGCCTTTTTTAAGTCCTAAGGCTTTTAAAACTCAAATCACCTTAGTGAACAGATGCGTGAGGGCTCTATTTAAATGTAAAACCACAATTTAAGCTTTGAGTAAATAATGAGTAGTAACATAAAATACAATAAAAAAGACTCTTAATGGACATACAGGCACTTAAGATCCAGCACCAGAGCGGGTGTTTACCATGACAGAAACCCTGCTGTGAATTAAGTGCTGTTAAAGATGTCTGNTACTAAGCCATCACTCATGATTAACTTCATTTCAACAGAGTGTTATGTTCTTAAAAGGAAGAGTTACAGGTGATTGGTTGATTTGGATAAGTTGTGGCTAAAGGGGCAATAAAGTACATTGGACTGTGTATATGAAATTTGAGTATGTTCACAAACTCTACCTGTGATCTGAGAAAAGATATTGGGGTGACTGACTCCCCAAATGACAAACATCTAACTAGTTTCCAAGTGACATTTGGGTAAAAATTGTGTTCCGGCTTCAAAGTGGGAAACTCAAGTGTGAAGGCTTACTGTGCTGCTTGCGGAAGGTGGGATGTCAGACTTCCCCACGTGATGCATCTGGTGGTAATGGTACTGACTTTTTCTGAAGTAAAGTGAGGATTAGGTGAAGTGATATTGAAAATTTTTCATTGGAAAAATATCAATAATCACAAAAACAAAATATTAACAAATCCAATGACCACCCCCCTAGTTTCACCACCAGCAACTCAGAGGGAATCGTGTTTCCTCTGTCCTCATCCCCTGTCCAGGAATATTTAAGTGTACAACANAATGCTTGGGATCTAATAGAAATCATAATGTTTTAGTTATTATATTCTTAGGACCATTGAGAAGGCTATTTACAATCAACTCAAGGTATGTGCTAATAAATGCACTTAAGTAGGTAAGAGTGAGCAGTAGGAACTAAGTCTCAAGGGGTAGTATTACAAATGGAACCTTCCAGCACTACAGTTACTCTAGAGGTGAATTACTGTGACAAAAATCATTGGTCTCCTACCTAGTGCTCATTATTCTAGTCCCACCTGGTAAAAGGCCCTTCATGTTACTGTGGTTGAAAGTGTGCCAATGTCAAAACAATGAAACAAGAACTCTCACTAAATTTCACTGTCCACTTGCAAAGTGGTACTAAGTGCCATGTGATATAAAATCAGAGATGCATATGAAATAGCTCTCTGGAGTGATCATGGTAGATCAGGACAATTGTGCCTACTCCCTTTCTGGCATGCAGCCATAGCTGCATGTAGCAACTGAGCTACAATGGCTCGTCTCAAACATCAGGAGATCCTGAGAGTGGAAGTCACTGCTATGAATGATGGAGCCTAGAGGGAAGATGGTTCAAGCATACTGTGACATCACAGGTACCACACTTCAGCCCCAGACAATATGCTTCTGGGCTTCATGTCAGAGAAGAGAAAATAAAGGCCTCTTTGTTTAAGCTGTTATTATTTCTACTTTGCTAGTAGCTGCTAAATGCAATTTTTAACTGACACAACCATCTAATTAGCATAAACGAAGCTATCTTCGGAAAACTTCCTCTGAATTTTGCCGTCCCTAAAATCTAGTTACTGGGAAAAGCAAAACTAAGTCTCCTTCATGATGTGAGGACAGAAAACATCTATAATATCTTCCCTTGGGCCAGGTTGCAAATATTTACTTTTCTTAATATGTCCTTATAAATCAACTTTTCCAGTCCCTTAATCATCTTTGATAGATATAACACAAAAAATGTCTCTGAGCTGGGTGGTTAAAAAGCAACAGGGGAGGCAAAGAGCTTTGAAAGCCAGGCTTGGAGCCATTTTTATGCATGTAGGTCTAACTCTGGGTGGAATGTGACAATCAAGACAAGTGTATTTATGCAGAAGTCTAATCCATGTGTGCAGGTCTATGAGCCCCGGGCATGTCTGTGTGTGCTTCCAGCACTGGATGCTGGTCCTCTTCCCTCTGGATCACTGAGATTTGCTTAACCTCCTCAGACAGGAGAGCAATAGACTTAGAAAAATACAAACTGCCTCAATGTTGAATACATAGTAGACAGCTCATTTGACAGGAATCCATAATCACCCCTAACAACCTGGAAGACGAATAGAAACCATAACATGGAGAATAACTGATTGACAGCTATAACCATTTCACATACAAAAGTCATTCCTTTGAGGATTTGTGTATGTGTGAAAGAGCCTGGTGGAAGATTTTTGNATGTTACAATAACCTTAGCAGGATGGCTAAAGTTGCCTGACTGCAGATTTATTTTCTAAACTTTCTGATTTATTAAATTGTATCATATCTATACTACACAGTCATTAGCAATTATTCAGTAGAGAATTCTTAACTCCACAGAAAATGTTTGGTGTAGCTTCTTTTTAGTGATGATATGCAGTTGGGTCAAACACACTATTATTACACTGCACACACAGTGTAATCTAGGAATCCCAGGAAAGGAGGCAGGAGGACACAAGAATCACAGACACTAGAACAAAATTAGGAGAAGGGTGGTTAGCTTGTGGCTCACCGGAGCTGTGCCTCCAGCTTGCTAAAAAGACAACCAATGTTCCTGAAAATATCTCACAACTACAATGATGGCTACAGACATCTGGATGAGAATTANTGTCTCTTTCTAGATCTGAATTTTTACAGTACTTATCTTCTCCTTATTTTGAAAGTGTATTATTTAATGAAGAAATACTTTAGAATGTCACAGGCAACAGAATAATTATGTTGAGAAGTTGAGGTAACAGGTACTTGGTACTAACAGGTTCTCCCTCATCACTGTGCAGAGACAATATGATGTATAGCCAGGGACAGAAAGGAGAACTCACAACTTCTTTGTTTAAAGAACTAATCTCTAGGGAAGAGCCCCCTTCATAGCCAGCTGGGCAACAAGTTCACACAGCCCAGGAAACTGAAGAAGTGTGGTAAGTCTCTTAAGCTTAAATTTTACCACTTTTTTTTTTTAAATCTTTAAAGACCTTGATCTGACAAGGATTCATTTAAGAGAATTTTGCCATGAGTGTTAAATCTGTTTAACTTAATTTTACCACACAATTATAATCTTTAAAGAAGTCTATCTGACAAGAATTCATTTAAAAGAATTTTGCAAAGGATGCACAAAATTGTCTCCATTTAGAACTTAAATAATTCTGTTATCTACTGAAAGGAAAGGAAAAAAATCTGCATTTTCAGCAGGCTACATGGAATGATGAAAGAAATATCATAAATGGTTTCAAAAGTGATTGATTTGAAGATCTGGGCTGTATCAGACATGGCACACACCCATCTCTGTCTCTTTCCCTGTGCCTGTTCCCTAATCTTTTACTCCTGTTTCCTAGTGCTGAGCTCAGTTTGGAGATCCTACAGATCCTGGAGCATGTTGCCTGAAGGGCAAGAACCACTGTGTCAAAATAAGGGAAGGGCAAAGACTGATGCTAGTGGCTATGTAGATAGACTCCTTCCTTCCTTCCTGGTCTGTCAGGTTCACATGTATCTGGCACCTGGGGCATGGGGTTGCCTTCCTTGCCTGAAAGATTTATACTAGTCCTTCTGTTAGGTCTACTTAGGGTCCTATTCATAGTCACAGTATCTTGTTTAACAATGTTGCTGACTAAGAGCAGTGCATGCAGACTCCTGGTCTTCCTTTCTCCAATCATACACTCAAATCATCCAGATGGAGCTAGCAAGCATCGAGATGGCAAGCAGTGAGATGGCCTGGGCAGACTTCAGCTCTTACCACTGGGGAAACTACTCATAATGCTGGTGTGCTGGAATACCTGACCCAAAGACCAATCACATTGTATCCCTTAATAAAAACAAAACATGAATCTGGGGATTCAGGATTAAAAGTAGAAAGGATTCCTTCTCTTATTACTCATGGAACTTTTGCTCTTTCCTCTTCAGCTTTGGGCTAAGCCAGCCTGTTGGTACCCAGGAAGGAATGCTTCTCCTGGAAGATACAATGGTGGCTGCATTTAGTGGGAAGGAAAGCTTGCCATGGGGCTGCTTTGAACTTCTCACATATTCACAGTAAACAGCATGGTAAAGTAATAATATCCAGACAAAGGCAGGTTCATTAGGAATTCAGGTCTTTAAGGAACAAAGGCTACAAAGTAACAGGAGCGAGATCTGGCCAGCTGAGGCACCTAGAAAGACAACCACCGCAACTTTGCATGCCAAGAATTAGGAATTCAGGTCTTTAAGGAACAAAGGCTACAAAGAAACAGGAGCGGGATCTGGCCAACTGAGGGACCTAGAAAGACAACTACCGCAACTTTGCATGCCAAGACAGGTAGCAATCATGATCGTTTGTGCTTTTACTTCATCTACTATTTTATTAATGTTGAATATATGGACAAGGGTTCCCGTCTCCCCACAGTCTTGCTAAATTTGCTACTTCGTGATTTTTGTTTCTTTGCTTTTAAATAATAACCATCCTTACGGGTGTGGCAGAGGGTTGTGAAGACTCCATACTGNAATGTAATGACTCAAGAGACTTTGAGTCTCTCCTGCAGACGAGAAAAGGAGAGAACGGCTTCACATGATGAACAGTTACTTTGACTGAGTAGAAGCATGGCCTTCAAAGATGTGAGGATAAGATTAGGATGATTAAGAATGAGTATCAGATCCTGCCCAGCATCATGACGGAATGAGTGGGACAAGGAGACACTCCCTCCCCGCCCCCACTCCCCGCCCCTCTATGCCTGAGGCAGGTGGGAGAGNGGACTCTGAGGTCCTAAGAGTGGGAGAGCTGTCCGTGTCCCTCACCAGCTGCAGGACTTGGGAGAACTGTACCTTGCCTGGGAAGCACAACAGAGAGAGTAGACCCTGTTCGTAAAGGTGTGGGAGAACCAGCCCAGAAATTGAGTGTGGGAGAGCTGTCCCCACTACTCATCTGTCATGNGAAGGGACCAGTCCTGCAGACCCAAAGCTGCAGGATCTCCACGACAAAGGGCAACAACAGGATATCCAAGAAAAGTCCCAGTGAGGGTCCAGCATTGACAGTGTAGCAGAAACCAGAGGCCTCGAACCTGACCAATGACTCTTTGCAATGAACACTTGCAAGTATAGATATACAGATAAAAGAGTTTACTGTGTGACTCAGTGTGTCATACTATAGCTTCCATGATGACATTTTTCTTTTTTCTCTTAAATTTTATATATATATATATATATATATATATATATATATGTGCGGTTTGCAAGGGCAGATACAAAGGGACCAGGAAATTAATGGGATTGAAATTTATGATGTGAAAGACACAAAGAATAAATAAAAAGAAAGTAAAAAAAAGAATCTTAGGTGATTCTCGACTGTGTCAGTTGACAAAAGTAGCCATCACAGTGTGGAAACAACAGGAACTCTCATTGCTGGTGGAAACCTAAATGTTACGGCAACAGTGAAAGACACCTCAGTGGTTTCTTACAAACTATATTAAACTAAACAATACTTACATTACATGACCCAATACTGCACTCTTGGTTTAACCAAAATGTTATATCCATACAAAAACTCATACATGGATATTTTAGTAGCTTACCCATAATGACCAAAACTGGGAAGCAACCAAAAAGTCCTTCAGTGGGTGAATTTATATTATTTAATATTATATAATGCTTATGAAAAAAGAGCCATTGAGCTGTGTTGGTCAGCTATCTGTCACTGTTGCAAATCCCTAAGATAATCACCTTATTAAGATAAGAGACTCATTATGGTTTAGTCTTTGAGGTTTCAGTCTAGGAGAGGTTAGCCCCATTGGTTTTGGCTCTGGCAGCCTATAACCATAATCTCAGGTAAAACCATTCACCTAGCCAGGAAAGAAGTGGGAGGGTTAGAGAGCAGGCCCACAATCTCCTTCATGAGTACACTCCCATCACCTGAAGGCCACCTACCTTTTCAGTTTCCACCACCTTTCTACCAAGCNATGGATTGGGCTTTTAACATGGGATTTTAGGGGACATTTATTCAAACATGAAGCACAAGTCAAGAAAAGGCATGGGAGAACTTGTTAGGACACATCAGTGAGTAAAAGGAGCCAATCTAGTAAGGCTGCATTCTGCATGGCTGCCATATTTAACATTCCAGAAAACACAAAATTATGACAGTGGGGGACGGGGGAAGCCCTACTATCTGTAGAGTTTAGGAGGACAGACAAACAGGCAAAGGACAGAAAATGCTCTGCATGATGTTGAAATGGTAGATACATGTTATTCTACATTTGTCCAAGAATACACACCACCAAGGTTGAACCCCAATGTGAACTATGTGATGTATCAATACAGGTTCACTAACACAAACATGCCAGTCTGATGGGGGTGTTGATAATGGGAGGCTATAATACACGTGTGAGCAGGAGGTGTACTTAAAACTGCTCTAGAAAATAAAATGTATGTACACATTAGAAAAAAGAAGAATGAGTATCAGAGGGTGGGCCTTTCTAAGATCTGTCATTCCTTCCTTCCTTTTTTTGTGGTTCTGATCTATATTAGAAAAGTGGAGCACAACCCTTGCTCGCTGTTTGTAAGACTCCCAGGTTCTGAAATCAGAGGCCTTGGTAGAAAACTGAAAGGCAAAGGAAAGAGAAGCAGTGTATTCACCCTGTGGTGTCAGTCCTTTGTCTTATAGCTGTGGCTCTCTCTACTCTACTGTGCCCTAGCTTCCTTGGGTTCTACTAACATGTGCCCACTCTGACCTTTCAGCTACCACGTGGTGTGGAAGTAATGGAGTCTGACCATTACTGTGGGTTAACACTAACATCTCCTGTGTGGTACTCAGATCTTCATTAACCCAGGGAACCAACACCTGCATGAAGTTCACTGTGAGATAAGTACCTGAACTGGGTTTCCCAGGTTGNACTTAGATTTATGTAAGATTCAATATGGATGCCTATATTAATGCTATTGAAAATTAACTCGATTCTTTGGCAAGGTGACTGGGTGATTCTGTTGTGTAGGTGAAGAAACTGAAGCATGTTAATATAATCTACTAAAAACCACTGAGGTAGAATCTGGCAGAGCATAAATTAATGAAAGTTATAGGAGGCCAGATCACCTGCCTACATTCCTAAAACTACTGACTGATTCTTTTAAGAAGTGACAACGACACCTGTTTTAGCACTTCCACTCTTTATGATCACTCAATCTGCAGGCTTTTAATTCGTTCTTGTCAAAAATGATGGGGACAGACTATTACTAATGGTTCTTTAATCAGGTTTTCAAGAATTGTTTCTCTAAAATCATCTTCACCAAACACTCATAAATAGAAAGTAATAGAAGTTCCGTAACCTTGATGACAATATTATTTTTCTCCAAGTCTAACCTTCAGCAGTTCTCACCCATGTGTTTCCTGACATACTATCACGTGAGGAGCTGGTTTTTATTTCAGTAAATAACTAACCCTCTCTAGATGTTTGCCTCTTCTTTCAGTGGTTACAGGGATTTTCCATTTGTTTTCTTCACCCGTTCTTCTTCCTCCACTTTAAAATATCACACTGGGCTGAGGAGATGGTTAAGCTGGTAAAGCACTTGCTGTGCAGGCATGAGGATCTGAGTTCAGATCTCCAGCATCCATACAAAGAAGGTAGGGAGAGCAACACATGCCTGTGTATCTAGCGCTGTGTAGGCAGATACAGGAGGATTCCTGGGGTGTGCTGGCCAGTGCACCTGGACTGGCAAGCTTTGTGAGACCCCGTCTCTAAAAATAAAGTGGAGAGCAATTTGGGAAGACACTTGATGTCAACCCGTGGCTTCCATATGCACATGTACCTGGTCTCTCTCTCTCCCCCTACACACACACACACACACACACACACACACACACACACACACACACACACACAGGCTATGTAGTGGACAAGGGCCTGAACTGAGAAGAGGACATACTAGTCATATGTGGGAAAACACCAGCAGCTTTTCTTTCTTGCATTTTGCTAGAGACTGAGAACACTATTCATTTTATTGTATTTTTCAGTTAAAGAAATAACAGAGTTTCTGGGATTCTACTCATTCAGGGGTAATAGCCAGAAATTCACCATGGCTGCAGTGAAGGCATGGGTGGATAAGGATGCCTGCTTTTCCCCTTGTGCCATTAAATCAGCTTGTCTACTGGACACAAATCACTAGACTAGGTGATTTATGATGTTCTGTACACTTTAAATTCCATACACCCCCATATTTAAGTAACTAAGAATTTANTTTCTATCTCTACGGACTTCCTCATTTTGGAGATTCATGTGTAATTTCTACTCATATCCAGGGTCACTGTTTTCTTTCACTTAGCACATTTTCAGGGTTCATCCATATTCAAGGATGTTGCAGTACTTTGATATTTTTATATTAGCAAATAAGAATGTGTCATCTGATATATCAAATTCATCTATCCAACANGTGGATATATGTGAGTGGTTTTCAACTTTAAGTAATTAACCATGATGCTGCTAAAAACATTAGTGTATACAATTTTTTATGTTTGTTTTTTTNAGACATATCTTGCTATATAGCTGAGGCAGGCCTGGAACTCACAATTCTGCATTTTTCTCCTAAGTGCTGAGACTGGAGAGATGTGTGTCACAATCTTTTTTCCCTCCCCAGCACTGTGGATTCACTCAGGCATTTGTGTGGTTAGGTAAGTACTCATTCTGCAGCCCTATTTTACTCTTAGTTTTGATCTAAGAGTAGGTATCCCAATGTTTGAATTAGCTTTGGGATTCTCCTACCTCAGCTTCCAGAGTAGCTGGGATTACAGGCCTGTGTCAGCATGTGCAGTTGCAATACTTTCCTGTATATATTTTGTATTGATGTGTCTTCATTTGTCTTGGTGCATACATCTAAAAACAGACTAGTTGGACTGTACAACATTGCAACCTTTAACCTTTGAGGGAATGTTTAAGGGTTCAATACTCTATGTCCTTGCCAACATTTGCTATTATCTTCTGCCCTTTAAAATTACAGTGGTGGTCTGGGGGAGCAGTAGCTTGATTTGCATTTTCTTGACGGCTAATGATCTTTTTGTGTACCTGTTAGCCATCTGTATTACGTTCTTTAGAGAAATGTCTATTTTGAGTCTTGGTTCATTTTTTTTAAATTAGGTAGTCTGGTTATTACAGAGTTTTTATTTTTTAACAGACATTTAGAGCAAATTTGCCTTTATGCAAGTCCTGTCCTATATTGCATCATGGATTCAAAGCCAACTCGTAGCAATGAGCATAGTCAGTGCTCAGAGTTTGGTTTCTAAATAAAAAGTCACACTCAGTAAAAGAAACCAAAATTCTTGGGAGAGACAGGCTTAGGATATTTTGTGGTGATTAAAGATTAATGGGGTCATATCAGAAAAAAAATATATCCTTATCTATATTTCAGACAATTTGAGAACCCCCTTCAAAAGAGTAAAAATAATAATGACTTTGCTTTAGCTATGAAAGAGGAAATGGTACTGAATTAGCTTCCGGCCATGGGCCAACCACAAATGGGAGAAATAATTAATCAGCTCTTCAGATGTTGAATAACAGGCAACAAACTATGATGCCTGAGAGAAGGAAAGCAAGGAAGTAGTCATCCCAGCTTACCACCGGGTGATATTATTAAGATTACAGTGCAGGCACATATGTATGTCTCTGTGTNTGCATACATATGTATACATTCATTTGCACTATATACACACACACACACATATATATGTATGTGAGTATCTAGACATACATCTTTGAAGTAATAATTATAGAATACATCACTAAAGTACAGAGGAATATACATCCATTACAATAATACCTTTGAAGAGTGATGAAGACAGATGACATTCTGGACCATATAACAAGTACAATAAATTTAAAAGAACTGAATTCATTTCGGAGTGTATCATCTGACCATAAAAGAATCACATTACAAACCAGTAACAAAATGTATCTGGGTTTTTTTTTTTTTCAGATATTTTTGCCACAGATCTGAAATTTAAGGACCATCCTTCTAAGCACTCTCAGCTCACAAAGGGATCACCAGGGAAAGAGAAAATGCTTTGAACTGAATGATAAGGAAAATGCAATATGTCAACATCTGTGGAATACAGCTAAAGCAGAACTTCGCGAGAGGAATATAAAACTGTACATGCTCACATCAGAAAGGAAAAAACAGGATCAGTGATGCCAGCTCTCACCCTTAGGTGCTGTCTTACAGTGCTATACAGAGTAAATTAACCCGAAGTTAGCAGAAAGCGAAAGTTAGGGAAATGAAACATCTAATCAGTAAAGTAAGTGAAACAACAAAAAACATTCATTGTAAAAATCAGTAAAATAAAAAAACTTCAATTATTCATAAATTGATAAAATTGGAGCTTGGTGATTAAGGTCTAGTGAAATCACACCCACTGCCTATAGATTTAAATGAAGTGTTACTGGAACACAGCTGCTCTCATTATCTGTGTGCTGTGTACTATGGTTGTATTCATACTACAATAACAGAGTAAAGCAGATGAAAATGAAACTCTCTGGCTCACAAATCCCAAAACTATCTATGCTTTTCTGGAATGAGATGGAAAGCTTTTTCCCTAAATAAACTGACGAATAAAAATTTGAGGGGACACATACTATTACTATCAGAAATTAAATGGGGGCTTCTACCACAGATCCCGGTAGAGGGACACATGGGGATATTCAAACCTGTGTCAGGTCCTTGACTTCAGTAACTTAGATCAAAGAAATGAATAAATTCCCTGAAATGTTTAATTTACAAAAGGGATTCAGAAATAATAAAATCTATAAATATACACATATACGTGCATATTGAAGAGACCAAAATAGTAACTGAAGGTTCTCAAAAGGAAAAAGAGAACAGATGGCTTCACTATAGAATCCTATCACACATTTAAAGAAAAAAAATACTAGTTTTATGTAAACTCTTAGAGCACATAAAAATACAAAATGCTGACAAGAAAGCGAAGCAATGAGGGCTCCTAGAAATTTCATATAATGTTAAGTATGTTTTGATCTTATGATCCAGCCACTTTTCTTCCATAAAGGCATATGAAGACCAAAAGATTTTTNTAAGAATTAAAGTGCAAGACAGAATCAGTTTTAGTTATGATGGAACACGACTGCACACAACTCAAATACCTGTTAATGTAAGTATGGGAAAAAACTATACTATATCCATACAACAGAATACAACTCACCACAAATATAAATTATTAATGAGAACAACTGTTACTACTATAGAGGTGGTGGATCTGGGCGAATGGAGCTGACAAATGAGANAGACTGAAGTCTCAATAGCCAATTTTATTCAGAGCCTCAGACAGTTTATACTCTGAGGGTTAAGAAAGCTCACATGGGTCAAGTTCTCATGAGTTCAAGCTGTATACAATCACAAGGACAAACCACACATGGCAAAAACTTGTCTTTTCATAGAGGTATAATTGAATAATAACACCAAGCAGTAATGAGTAATCTGAAGTAAATTCACTTCTATCCACTATACCTGGGAGAAGCATGAAAACACTTTCCAAGAACAATTCCATGTTTGGAAGAAACTGAGGTCACAAAACTCTTATCTTGTTTCCTTGGAGTGTTCTCACAAGCACTCAGAATTCTCCTCACATGACNCCACTCCTAGACTGTGTTCTGACAAACAATGACACAGAAAAAGCTCAAGCCAGTAGGACAAATGAAACAAAAGATACAGAAGAGTGTGCTCAGTATGAGTCTCTTAATATGAAACTCTAGAATAGGCAAAGCTAATCTATGATGAAGGCATTAGAACTGTGAATGCCTCCAATGAGGAGATCTTTCTTGGAGGAATGCATGAGTTTTACATATTCATTGGAGCATAGGTTATGTGTGTGTGTGAGAGGTGGGGGGGAAGAGGGAGAAGAGAGAAGGAGAAGAGAGAGGGAGAGGGAGGGAGAATTTGTCAAAACTCATCAAACTGCAAACCAAGGTCAGGTGCATTTCCCTGTATTTACATGTATTTCAGTAAGGACATAAAAGAGAGGCCGTCCTGGTAATAATGTAATGAATTTAAAAAATGCATGCCTACAACACAGGAAGTGTGTGAGAAAGAGGAAGAAGGGGAAAGAGAGGCAAGGGCAACAGAGAACATGTTCCTCACAGATGAATCTCAGTGATGTTTCAGACAAAACTTATCAATGGCTGTAGTAGAGACTATTGGTGAATGATTGTTAGAAAAGCAGAAGACCTCAGGGTCTCAGGGTCCCACCTAATTANTAACCAAAGGAAGTAAGAGTATCTTTCCACAGGTGAGACCTGCCGGTCATCAACTTAACCAAATGGCTGCCAACACAGCCCAGCCAGGCTTCAAGTGAGGTGACACAGTGGGAAGCCTAAACTATCAACAGTGACTGTGTCATAAACACAGACTTCTACCTGACCTCTGGCCTGGATTCTCATCCAAGAATCCACGGTATGAACAACAGGAGAGCTGATGAGACTGGCATGATAGTGGAAACTTAATGTGAATCCTGACTGGATTGTGGACTTAAAATGATAGAGGTCACACTTTCTGGAGGATGAGTAGGGAAGTGTGACTGTAGACTATATGTTTGAATGAATAATGGCCATACAAAGATGCCCATGTCTTAACTTCAGGAACTGTGAATATGTTAATTAAAATGGAAACAGAATGCACTAGTTAGTGGGTTTTTTTTT
>LZPO01097469.1:24279-47922 GCA_001675575.1 Neotoma lepida
CTGTCTGCTCACTGCTCACACCTGTGACTCCCTGTCTGCTCACTGCTCACATCTGTGACTCCCTCCCTCACTCTGTTTCTGCCAGGTAG
This sequence comes from Neotoma lepida, assembly GCA_001675575.1. Taxonomy (NCBI): domain Eukaryota; kingdom Metazoa; phylum Chordata; class Mammalia; order Rodentia; family Cricetidae; genus Neotoma; species Neotoma lepida. The sequence continues at coordinate 24,369 of LZPO01097469.1, forward strand.
GAAATGGGAGGTTTATAGGAGGTGAGGGGAGAGCAGAGGGTTTGTGAAAGAGATGGACAGCACTGATACCTGAGCTGACTCTAGAAAGCTGAGCTGGGCAGGCACAGGAGGGAAAGAAGGGACAGTGGGATGGTTAGAGGCTATGCCAAGAAGAAAAGCTGGGGATGACCAATAAGGAGGAGTGAAAACATGGCCGACTGGGAGTCTGAAAACATCTAGTAGAGAAAGAAAAATAGAGGTAAACAAGCAAGTGGTTCTTCATCACCTAGTAGGGAAATTCAACCTCTACAGTCTCATTGCTCAGCCCTTGCCTGGCTCAGCTGCTCAGACTCCATCACAGGCATCCCACCCACCATCATAGTGGCCTGAAGTAGCCTTCTCAACTTCAAGGACCAAGATGGACTACATCAGAAGGGCAGATTTTAACATCTTTTATTAAGACTTCAAATGAGAGAAAGAGAAATAGTGTTAAATTAACACGTAAATAGAAATTATTAAATAATCCCATAACCTGAAATTAAATAAAAACACAGCATATAAAATAACAAATTAATGCTTTTAAAATGATATTAATACAATTATAATTCACAAATAATTATCTAGGAAGACTAAAATTTTACAACTTGTATGGGAGATTTTATTTTAGTTTTCATTTATTGCCCATTTTTTGCTAGTAGGAGTTTTGATATAAGAATAAAGCACTGAATTCAATCATCTTGAATACTGATATGTTTATAGCTGAGTTTCTGGTTAATGGCCTAGCTCCTCTGTTTAATTTTGAGACTTAATTCTGATTCTTACCCTGACTTGTTTGACAATGTCCCACATCTATCCATGACCTTCATCTTGTTTAATTGAGGGGTAAGAAAAAATTTTAGCAAAGCATTTTCTACCCTTGCACTTAAGTTAATACATTCATGAGTCTGATTCATCTTTCCTTTTCTAATTGCATTTTAAAAGTCATATTAAGCATCCAGAGATAGTGAGATAAGTGTCTGTATTCTACAGACCAATTCGATAGAGATAGCTGAAGTCTTTGCCCACTGTTATCATCTCTTTGCCTCTTCAGATTTGCCTAGCGATTTCCAGCAGCTGCAGTTTGCTGAGACCTTTCTATAGTTGTTGCTTACATTATGTTGGGGCCTTTTTAAATTTCAAGTGCAACTTCTCAGAAAGTTGTTAATGTTCTACTTTATTCATATTATTTCTGTATCTGAATATATTTCTAGCCTTGCTAGGTTTCTGCTTCTTTCATAACTGTTTAGCCTGAGCTACATGAAGAAACTTACTAGGGATAAGAAAGACCTGAAGAAAAAAACAAAGTGGACTAGTTAGTGGCAGGTAGGGCTGAGGACCAGAATGCAGGCCTGAGAACTTCTGGAGGGAAACTATTTTTCCCAGCTTTATGAAGACAAGCTGACTTTTCAGGTTCTAAATCGGTTTCATTCATTTAACATCTATCAAGTATATACTGTGCTTTGAGGATTACATAGGAGGCAGACAAAAGGCCAACCTGTTCTGCTTTTCTTCTGACTCTTTAAATTAAACATATAGTATAGAACCCAAAATGAATAGAAACTTAGTAATTATTATAATCAACCACTGAGCACTGAAAAAATATTTTCCTGTTATTTAATCATCTTGCCTCCAAAATTTCATACAATAAAAAACCCTGACAGTGAATATGCCAGTCATCTGATCCTGCGATGAGGTGTTAAAGGGTTATCATCTAGACAACTCAGTTCTAAAAATACAAAAGCCATGGCTCTCCTTAGTTTCTCTTTCCTACTCAGAATCACACCATCCTCTTCCCCAAATTTAAGCAAATAGTTTTATCTATTATTTACATTTTATCTTTTTTGTAACTTTCTTCCCTTCCCAACAATGATCTTTTCTCTATTTTCTTTGCTTTGAATAGACAAACAGATTACGGAGAGGGAAATGAGAGAAACAATTTAAAAAACAGTACTGGGTTTAATGCACTGTTCCTCCCAGACACACGTGGGCACATACTGTTTAAACAATTGCTATTGGAATGGAGAGAATCCACAAAACACAATATATTAGTACATACAATAATAAAAATTATAGAGTCAAAGTCCATCATGACACAAGTCTGTGACATTTGCAAAAGGAAGATCTATCAGTCAAGATTATGATAATGTGTGGGAGAATGTTTTGTCTGGGTTCAGCCCAGACCTAAGTAAACACATGGAGGCTTAAATCAATTACAAACTGAATGGCCTATATGGCTCAGGCTTCCTATTAGCTAGCTCTTACATCTTAAATTAACCCATTTCTATAAATCTATACTTTGCCAGGCAGCTCGTGGCTTACTGGTATCTTCAGATCTTCTTTTCCTGGTGACGGCTAGCACCATCTGCCTGCTCTGCTTTCTTTTTCTTTTCTCTTTAGTTAGAATGTCCTCCCTAGACACATGGCACAGTCTTGGCACAGGGAGGAGGGTCTTGTCCTGCCTTGGTTGAGAGTGCCAGACTCTGGGGACTCACCATGGGAGACCTTGTATTGGAGGAGGTGGGAGTGGGGGTGGGTTGTGGGGGGAGCTGGTGGGGCAGGAGGAGGGAGGAGAGGGGGATCTGAGGTTGGTATGTAAAAGGAGTGGAAGATCTTTTTAATAATAAAAAAAATTAATAAAATAAAAAAAAGAATGTTCCGCCTATACTTCCTGCCTAGCTACTGGCCAATCAGCATTTTATTTATCAACATGTTTATTTAGCAACATGTTTACAGCATACAGAACAACATCGCCATCAATAATCAATGAAAATGAGGGAGCAAATAAAAAGTCCCAAACTGTGCATTCTTGACCCAGTTTTAGCCTGGCCAACATGGTGTAGTGGCTCTGAAGGCGAGACTACCTAGGTTTAAAGCCCAGCTCTGTCACTTAATGGCTGCATATATNAAGAAGTTTCTTTCTCTCAGTTTCCTCCTTTGTTGAATGGGAATGATAACATTTAGAGACTCATAATGCTACCCTATACTGCCAGGCACTGACAATTCTTACTGTTTTCATTATATTGTTGGTCTAGAGAATTACTTTGTATCATTTGCCATCAGTCTGCTATAATTCAAGACTAGTCTGTAGGTTTCATTCTTACTGTTTGACTTTTATCACTTGAACACTCAGATCCTAGTCTACCAATCAAACTTACAAGTTTTCAGAGCTGGCTCTAGAGAAATGATTCTTATTCTTTAAAATTCACGTTTTGGGGGTTTGCTTATAATCTGCCCAACTTCTAGACAGCCCAGCTCTGTCTCTTTTACTTCCACCAACACCTTCCTCCTGTTAATTACACCCCCCCAATAGAAAACTCTTTTTATCAGTGGATAGCTATTATCACAAAGGATACACACACACACACACACACACACACAGACACACACACACACACACGATGGCAGATGCAAAGACAATGGTCTAGAGAGCCTGCTTTTAGCTTCTTTGGGAACAAAGGGTGTTAGCTTTTTTCCCGCCCTATTAAAGCCCTAGCTTGACCTAGTTTTTTTCTCCTTCTATTCAAAGCTAAACCAGGAAATAATACCATTTTTTTTTTTAGTTAAAAAACAAGAATAGAAAAAAGACTCATTAAATAATGAAGAGAGCATAGCCTTTATTCAATGCAAAGGGCACTGAATTCTATATTCATCTATTCGCTAAATAGTCTTCTGAGCTTTAAAAACTAATTATAGGAGAAGAGTGACTTTCCAGTCTTTTTGGCTCATGCAGTGCTATATGGTACTTTAATGCACTAAATCAGGCCCTCTGTCAACTCCGTTACACTGGAGTATCAGTGAAGGGTCTTTCTCCTTCTTACTTGGTTCCAACTTCTAATCTAGATACAGGAGGTGACAGGTTAAAAGGGAAGAACCAATCACATCTAAAGAAAACAGAAATGAAAACTTATTTTCTCTCTCTCTTTCTTGGATTTTTGAGACAGGTTTTCACTATATAGCCTTGGCTATCCTGGAACTCACTATGTAGACCAGGCTGGCCTTGCACTCATAGAGTTCTGCAAGTCTCTGCCTCCCAAGTGCTGGGATTAAAGGCATGCACCACCACTGCCCAGCAAAAATTTATTCTCTTATGATGCTTTTCAAACCATGTCCACATGCAAAAATATGAACAAATATCTCAGGAATAAATCAGCAAAATAATCCAGACACTATTGCCAAATTTATGAAAAAAACACAAGGACAAGCAAAACTAAACTATGATAGTAGAGTTGGAATGGGGCTTACTTTGATGGTAGATCTTTGGAGGACACTAGGAGAATCTGATATTTTGATCTAGTTATATGGGCATAATGATGTATATTTTATTGAGACCAAAAATGAGGAAATATTTATACAATTGGCTTTTCCTTTGAGTTTAATATGAAGAGTAGTCTGATTGAATGATCATAGCAAGAATAAAGAAAGCTGGATCCTTAATTCCAGCTCTTCTAAATCCAAAGCAGTGTCAGAGAGAGGCTCCATTCCTGGCTCAGCATCTCTTTTCTGGATAGAACTGTTTCCTTTTATACTGAGCTATGGAAGATAACTAATATAGCTGATTAACAATCTTTTGCAAGCATGTATTACAATTAAGTTCTTATATAAAAATAAACTGAGGAACAATAAGACACATGATCATTTGAAATATTGGTGCAAAAGAAATTATCATCCAGAAATTGTTTGTAATTCAACTACTGAGGTTAATACATACAGTTAAATGCATATAGTTTTAAGAAGGAGTAGGAATGTGCTTACTCAGACCACTTGAGAATGTGGTAAAATGATGATTTGACAGTAATTCTGTGAAAGCGTAGCACCTTGGGGCTTGCTTTCTGTATTAAGGTCAGTTGATTATATCTACTTGAGCGCTAATCAATCCTTCAATCATTCATTATCTCTTGTCATGGTAGATAAGAGGATATTTTCTACTATTAAAGTCAAAAGTTGAGGAAAGTTTAGTTTATAGGAGAATAAAATTAAAAATAAAGTTCTTTTTTTTTTTTTTAAGATGCTGGGGGACCAGTACACCAAAGTTTCCAAGGAACATTCCTCTGTGACTTTTGTACAAGCAAATGTTCTTACACAAAATGTTCGATCCATAAAATAAACAATAAACTGTACTTATTTACTATGGACAGTGAGTGGACAGTCTCTTTAGTGAAAGACTGCACAGAGCAAGTAATAAGGCAATCTGTCAAGCAGGAAAAAACTAGTTTATCTTATAACAAAGGAGTAATAACCTGGTATACAGGTCACTCCTACAAATTACTAGGAAACCTCCCCCACAGAAACATAATTAAAATTAAGCCATAGATCTGGAAAACACACACACACACACACACACCATGAAGGACAATAAATATATAAAAATACATAGGAAATTGCTCACCATAATCCATGAGAGAAATGCATACTGAATGACATCAAATTACCTCAGTACACATACTAGAATGGCTGCTATCAACAGATGGAAGATACTCAGTCCTAACACACAGGCCAATGGAAACCCTGATAGACCACTATGAGGGTGCAAACTTCTAGGCCTACTTTGTTTCCTGATTTTTAAGGCATTTATTTTAAGGTGTGTGTGTGTGTGTGTGTGTGTGTGTGTGTGTGTGTGTGTGTGTGTGTGTGATGTGTGAGTGTGGGTGTGAGGCCAGAAGAAGGTGCCAGATCCTCTGAAACTGGAGTTACAGACAGTTGTGGGTGCTGGGGATAAGACTTGGGTCCTCCGTAAGAGCAGTTTGTGTTCTTAACAGCTGAGCCGTATTTAGAGCCCCTTAGGAATACTTTAGAAAACTGATTTTGTGGACCCTCAAAATTTGCACACACTATTACCCAGCAATTCAAGTCCTAACATATGTCCAATAGACATGCATACACATTTCACTTCAACATTTAATTGTTGTGGAATATTACTTTAACTATGTATAGGTATGTTACATTTGTTTATGCTGCATTTAATGATACAAAGATTTGTTTATGTTGTATTTGTTTAATTATTTAAAGATGTGTCGCTGTTTTATCTTGCCTGCCTAAGGCACCTGATTGATCTAATAAAAAGCTGAATGGCCAATAGCTAGGCAGTAGAGTGATAGGTAGGGCTGGCAGGCAGAAAGAATAAGTAGGAGGAGGAATCTAGGAATTCTGGGTAGGGAGAATGAGGGAGAAAGAGAAGGAAAGGCCCAGGGCCAGCCAGGCAGGCAGCTGACAGACAGACATAGAAGCAGGAAAAGTAGGACATACAGAAAGAAAGACAGGCGAAAAGGCCAGAGGCAAAATGTAGATGAAGAGAAACAGGTTAAATTAAGTTATAAGAGCTAGTGGGATAAGCATAAGATAAGGCCAAGCATTCATAACTAATAAGTCTCTGTGTCTTTATTTGGGAGTTGGTTCGCAGCCAAAAGAAAGCTTGCTACACTTAATATCCTACAACTTTTCAATTGTAACTATATATAAGCTAGTATCAGGAAAAAAAATTATCTATTGTCAGTGAAAATTAGTTATACAGGCGTAAAGACAGTTATATTGGTGTGAAGACAGTTAACTTTATGAACAGTAAAGACTTACTACCTGTATTAGTTACTTTCTGTTGCTGTGATAAAGTACCATGATCAAAAGCAACCCATGGATGGAAGAATTTATTTTGGCTATGGTTCCAGAGGGAGAATTCATAATGGCAGGGGAAGCAGGGCAGCAGAGGGCAGTAACAGGAAGCTTAGAGATCACAGCAGAGAGAATGAATGGAAGTGGGACAAGGCTATGAGCTCTTAAAGTCTGCTCCTGGCTGCACCTTCCAATCCCCAAACAAGGACATCAACTGGGGACCAGGTATTCAAATATCTGAGTATACAGGGGACATTCTCATACAAGCCACATTATCTCTAGTTTCAATCTACATTCTGACAGACAGAGATGAGCCTATTGTTGGATCATAAACTGAAAGTAAGACGATGACCATTACTTTTTTAAAAGTTATTTATTTTTAGTTTTAATCTTTGCTGCTTCTTCGTTTTTTGTTCTTTGTGACTTTAGGTATCAGAGGGTCAGGCCAGTGTGGAAGTCACTATTCGGTAAAAGGTAAATGAATTCCTGACCCTCTTGCCTCCACCTCCTGAGTGTTGGGATTCTAGATAGGCCTCACTTTCCCAGCTCTTGGGGTTTGCTTTTCAAAAGTGCTTTTATTTTATTGTACCATCTATTTTTTCACTTAGATGAACAAAACATAAGAAGAATGAACCTAATTTTAACGTGATAAAGCACTGTTGCCATCATTTATCTACTTTACACAGTTCAATGATGACATAGGTGAAAACAGTTTACTCCTGCAAGTCAGAACGTAGGAAAATGTGCAGCTTCATCAGATCCCATGGGTTAAGTAAATAAATTGTACAAAGACAAATGTTGAGTGATAACGTTAAAAGAGAAACCTTACTTTTGTCAAAACAAGCAGAAATAGTAGAGACAATACAGTCTGTGTGAATGAACACAGAAATTATAGAACATGCTTGGAATGCTGTGACATACTCTGAGCTGGGTCAGTAGAGCTTTGCTGAATGAACGAACGGTTGCATTGTACCTGTATATAATCTGAGACATTTTAGCACAACTTGGCAACACTGAGATCAGGGTCACTACTCCTCCTTGCTGACATTTGAGCCCAAGGCACACTTGCATGAAAAGGAGGTGCACGAGGAGGAAAGCAGACTTTTCAAGTTCAAGTAACTGCTGCTTGATCTTTAGAGTCGGCACTGTTTCATTTGAGAAAGGATTTGCAGAAGGCAGGGAGTTTTCCTCCCTCTGTCCAACATAGCTTAGAAAGTAGACAGTTACCTTATGAAGTCTTCTTCCTCTTCCCTCTTGGGCCTCAGCTGTTTAGGCTGAGCCATGTTAGTCCAGTTTGGCAATGATTTCAAGAGTCTGCTGATATCATCATCTTTTGCCCAAGATGCACTGATGACGAGTTTCTCTTCTGACTGGACAATGCCTCTGAAATGCCCACAAAGAAATAGACACTTTAGAATCATATACAGTCAGTGTTTTCTTCTGCTTTTGCTATAGAAAAAGATGCTATGCCTATCTCTCTTCTTAACACAGTCCATCACCTGTGTTGGAAGCAGCAATATCTATTTCTGGGTCACACTGCTGGGAAATGCCACTCTCTTTCATGCTAGGTTTCAAATTTGTTGAATAAGCTGATAATATTGATTGTCCATCTTATAATTGTTAATATCTTATGTTGAACACAAATGTATGGAAAAATTTGAGTTGGACCTTTCAAGAAATAATTAAAAAAATAAAAAGTAGGAGAACCATGTTTTTAAAATGCTATTTAAATGATCAAGCAGTGGTACCTGAAAGGTGACATAAGTGTTATGATAGACTGTTCTCTGACTTTTTGGTTTATGCTACCAATTAGTTCTATGTGAAGGTAGCTTTTGAATGATGGACAAATATCCCTCTATTTAAAGCAAACCTATCATCATAAAGAAAGCCTGTGCCCCAAATGTCAGGCAGGGAAAACCTTTGATTATAGATAACTCTACTGGGCTTTGGCTGGGGACCTAGAGTTGACAGGCTTCTAGTCCTTTAATAGGGCCCATGGGTTCATTATTAATGCTGCCCTTACTAGAACACACCTGAAAAGTCACCTTAAATGTTCAATTTCAACTTAATTAAAAAGCTTCTCTTTCTACTCAATATTTCTGCCACCATAGCTGATTTTAAGGGTCTAAAAAATTCTCATCAGCAGTCCTTCCTGACAGAAGTGACATTTACTTATGGGATGCTCATGAGCCGGACATTCTTCTGATGATGATCAAGTCTCCAGTCTCTGGAGGCTTCTCACATCACAGGCAAGGATTTCAGTACTAAGAATCACACTGAGATACAGCACACATTTCCAGATAAATATAAATGGTGCATATGTACCTAGAAGAAAAGTACCTTGACCCAACAGACAATTCAATATGCATAGACAAGAAGAGGTGAAGCCTACAAACCTTGACTCGTTACAGCCTGACCAAAGGTACCATGGTTTCATATTGCAACAATACTGCCCTGTTTCTTTTAAAATAAGCTAGACGAGGCGAACTTTTCTAGAATTTTTGCTAGAATTTTTCTAGCTCACTTCAAGCAGAGATTTTCTGATAGAAACTGTAGTCAGAGATATAAAACTATGACAGCAGAGTCTTCTTCTCCACCCCAGCCTTTCAAATTACTCTCATGGGTGCCCTTTATTCTTGTTTCTACCTTCATTTCCTTGCATTTTTCTACTATTTCACTTTTTTTTTTCAAGACAGAGTTTCTCTGTAGCTTTGGAGGCTGTCCTGGAACTCACTCAGTAGCCCAGGCTGGCCTCAAACTCACAGAGATCCACCTGCCTCTGCCTCCCGAGTGCTAGGATTAAAGGCGTGCGCCACCACTGCCTGGCTACAATCTCACTTTTATAAACTTATACTTGCAAATTTTATAGCATGATACCACCTCAGATCTATAACAATCCATTTCAGGAAGTCCTGAAAAGTCTTTGGCAATTTGAAAAATGTGTCTCTGATCAGCTTCCTCTCCATATTTAACTTGGTGACCATGTAAAACATTTATCTTGTAGATCCTCATTGNTCACCTCTGCATCCTTTATATCTGACAGAGAATGGAAGGCACATATTACACACTTGAGTTTCTCTCTTCAGCAGGTATATGCAAATACATTTCATCTTCCATTGTTTCTAGCTCTTGGGAATCCCAGGCTATCCTGCTCTTTCTTCCTATATTTCACATATGTCTCTCCACAATGCATTTCCTGTGTCTCTGTTAGTTTTTGAAATAATGCATACATGATTTTCTTCCCTGACAGAGAATTCCTCTCTTCCAAAGTTATTCTCTCTTCTTTCAAAACATCCCATCAAATGATCGGCTGGAGCATCCAACTTTCCTGGCTGCACTCATGGATGAACCCACCCCTTGTATAACTTCTGCACAGATGAAATCTCCACCTTTTTATGCTGCAGGTTGAAGTGTCATCTTTTTCTTTTCTTTTCTTTTCTTTTTTCTTTTTTCTTTTTTTTTTGCCGCTACAATTAGTCTGATACCTTTGTGTTTCTCTCAGCATCAGCCTTTACTTGTTCCTGTGACTTTTAATTCCATTTTCATTCAGGGAATATGGAGAATTAGTTTCTTTTTGAGTTTGATTACCAATTAGAAATACTTTTAAAGCTGAAGATTTTTACCCACTTTGTATATGTTAGGAGGAGGAAAAGGGCTTCCTAAATCTATTTTCTCCACATTTTTTAAAAAGTAGTTAAAATTTAGTCTTAAGCCAACTGCATTAGGTTCTCAAAGCAGCTTTCCGTGGTGGCGACCCACCTTACTGACATGTCTCAAATCTTAAGGCTCTTTGACTGTTCTGAAGCTGCTGATGTTTTATTTCCCTTCTCTTTTCTGCATCTGCTTTTTCTTTTTACATCATTTCCTCCTAGTTCTATTGCTGCCACCTGAACCCATTTGGGAGCCAAAAATGATAGCTCCTTTCTTGTGCCCACACCTTACATGCTGAGTCCCTCAGGCCTATGCATTTCTCACTTGGGCAATCTTGTCTTCTGGACAGACTGATGACTCCTCCATCACATCTCTGGGGAAGCATCACTTCTCAATCTTGTTCCTACATTTGCAAGGTTAACTAGAGAATTCTTAGTGGACAGTTTGTTTCACCAATATTTCAAAGTAAACCAATCAAAATGAATTCAGTCATTTCCATTTGTCTCTTTCCCATTAGACACCTGGCATCTCCTAGTCTAGCCATCCAATCAGGAATATACTCTTCTTAATCACCAGCAGTGACCGTATCCTGTTAATACCACATCTTTAATATCTTATGAATAGTCATTTCCTGTCCAGATTCACTGCCATTAATTGACATTTAAGCCCTAATCATTTCTCATGTGGACTTGGCAATGACTCAGGGCCTGGGCTACTTGCCTGGAGTTATGAGACCATTAGTAATGCTTATCATGCCAGAGGGGTCATCTCTGTAAACTAACATACAATACTAGTCCCCTCTCAGAACCAGACAGCAATGTGTGAACATCTACCTGTTATGTGAATGCTAGTCCCCTCTTCAGAACCAGACAGCAATGTGTGAACATCTACCTGTTGTGTGATACTTCCTTTGTCTCTGCTCACTATTCCAGGCCACTCCCTTATGCAGGCTGGCATGCTAGCTGTACATCCTATCCAGAAGGATAGTTTCAAAGTTCCAAAGTGGGATGTATTGTTTCCCCTTCATTTGCTATCAGCTCCTGTTTGTATGTTTTCACTCCTTAAAGGTTACTTGGGTTCCATCCTTGCTATTGCTGTGTGCATCTTTTTGTGTTCCATTCTCCTTATGCTAGAGGTTTTTGGCTTGACTGTGCACTAGAATCACTTAGGGGAGCTCTTGAAAACAAACAAACAAACAAACAAACAAAAATAAAAAACAAAACACAAAACAAAAAAAGAAAAAACAAGAACCAGGATGCCCAGGTCATATCCAGGACTAAACAAATCAGAACCTGTGTGTGAGAGCAGCATGGAGGATGTAATCTTTAAATTTCTCAGTGATCCAAACTGCATGCCAGGGTTATAAATATCTCTCCCCTCACTGCTGCTTTTTTTTTTTTTAAACAAATTAGGATCACAAACTGAATGAGTGTGCTAAGGATAGTTAACTTCTTGTCAGTTTTTTTATCTTAGCTAGCATGATACCTGATATGTGGAAGGTGTGTAAAAACTGAATAAGAAATAAAAATAAGACTTTTTGCATTAGTCTGGATAACTCATTAATCTGAGGCCATTTTAATGGGTTCCCTTTCTCTGTACTTAACTCAGACCAGTCACTAAGCCAGTGGTTTTCAGCCAAAGCACAGGTTTACTCTATGCCTCTCTAACTCACTAAGATCAGAAGTCGTGAATTAACGAACACATGTGTCTCTCACTAAAAACTCAATAGAAGAAAAGTCCTCACAAGGAGCAATGTTGACAAGCCTTGCCCTGTGCTCCACTTTCTCCTAGGAGGTCTATTGTGTGGAAAACCTCCTCAAAACCCTGCTTTCTCTGTGAGAAGTTTGCTGACCGTGACAGCATACGACGATTTCTCTCTTTGGAAAAGACACAAAGCACAAACCTCTGCTTTTATATGGATCGCATACCTCTTAGCATTTCATTCTATACAGCGAAGTTGGCCTGCGGATCCCACCTGCTCACCAGTTGTCTTTTTATGTCCTAGAAGCCACTTAAAGGTTGTCACTTTTAAATTGTTCCCAAAAAATTAAAGAATAATATTTTGTAACATGGGTAAATTATTTGTAAAGTAAATGTCAATGTCATACTCACAAGGAACCTTAGTGGTTCAGTTCCCTCTAGAGCCACATTATAGGTCAGACGCTGCTTTGCAGACTTAGAAGCCCAAGCCAAACTCACTTTTCCAATTCGTAACTCCTGAGCCTGCCCAAGGAAAGTGATTGTATTCATGCCTGTGAGATGGTATTACACATTCTGGAGGGGTGTGGCTACAATCTTCTATTTTAGCACTTCACGGAATAAAAGAAACAATATCTAAGATATTCACTGTGTTAAAGGTACCCAGATTATTTACTTAGGTCTCTTAAAAACACTGCTTTGCTCTAAAAAGTTCAACATTATATTACTACCTGATATCATTTTATTAAGGAATGGTAATCTTAATTAATCCAAATGTTAATATATACTGCTTTCAATAGATAGTATATTAATTCATATTGGAATAAAGATAAAACAAAAAAGCAATTCCAAATACCTAACGTGAAAAACTGACATCCTGTAGGAAATAATTACCCTAAAGGAAATTTTTCATTCAAATGGCAACTGTTTTTATTAGTTTTTCATTTTGTAATGAAACAAATCAGGTGGGGTATAAAATTCCAAGACATATCTAAACAGCTTTAAAAAAGGACCCCAGCATTCCCAACAATTATTCTGTAAGAGGAATGGGGTTAATCATTCTAACCAGAACCATAATCTACCAATTAATTCACAGTTCGCTAGGCAACAGACAAAACCATCTGTATGACTATTTGTATCCTTCCCAGAAGGGAGAGGAAAATAGGTGTGTCTCTTGAAACAGGTGATGGGTTGCCATGAGAAGAGTCTACCCTCAAGACATGGCTGAGTGGATTTCATTCAGAAAACATCTGCTGATGTCAACTGGCTCAGATGTACACTTCTTGCTCACTGGAACAGTTGGGAAGTGCGAGTGTACACAGTCCCTAGACACAGCTGGGGTGCCGGGCTTTCATTAGGTAAACAACCAGGGGCAGGTGGGGCTAATTGGATTCAACTGTTTCATGACAGCCAGGGCATCCAGACACTTCAAAAACTAGAAGCCAAGTGAGACAAATGAACTAAGGACAAGGCTAGCTCAGATGAAGCTGCGGTGTTGGTCCAGTTTATAGGCTAGCATTGATTGACAGTGCATCAAGCCAAACTAGAGTGCAACACCCCTCAACCAACCAAGTGATAATGATAGTTAGCAGGAAGACTTAGCATCATGCTGCAGAAGAAAACCAAACAAAACCAACAGTTCTCAAATACTAGCTATTGATAGATTCTGTGAGAGTGGAAGTCACTGTTGTTAGTTGTGCATCCACTGCTGGGCATGCCAGGCTCCACTGCCAGCTCCAAGTCCATGGTAACACAGGCCTGTGTGTTACAGTGGATCACCAAACAAAACAAACAGACATGAATATGAGCAAGACATTTTCGGGGTCGGGGAGTAGATGGGGATGGGGGAGGGTAGGAGTTGAGTGATCAGTGTGCATTCCATAGGACAATGAAAGTGTCAAAGAAATACGATTAACTGAAAGAAGAGAAGGAGGAAACCGAAGAAGAGGGAGAAGTAAAAGAGAAGGGGTGGAGGAAGATAATAATAGTAACCATAATAAGGTTGGACCATAATACTTAAGAAAAGATATAGAAATACCAGTAAGTCTTTAGGCTCATCACAGAGCTGGAGGTAGGTGTGTCTTAGTTAAGTTACTACTGCTGTGATGAAACACCATGACCAAAAGCAAGTTGGGAAGGAAAGGGTTTAGTTCATTCATGGTTCCATATAATAGTCCATCATCAAAAGCAGTGTGGGCAGAAACTCAAGCAGAGCAGGAACCTGGAGGCAGGAGCTGATGCAGAGGCCACAGAGGAGTGCCACTTACTTGGCTTGCTTCCCATGGCTTGTTCAGCCTTTCTTGAACCCAAGTCCACCAGCTTAGGGGTGGCCCCATCCACAGTGGGCTGGGTCCTCCTACATCAATCGCTAATTAAGAAAATACCCTACAGGCTAGCTTACAGCTGGATCTTATGGAGACATTTTCTCAATTGAGGCTCCCTCCTCTGTGATAACTCCAGCTTGTGTCAAGTTGACATAAAACTAGCCAGCACAGGATGCATACTTCTTCCCAGGAGACTCAATCTAAGAAGCATGTGGTGACAGTGCATGCAGTCTATGGGAAACTGTTAGGAGGAAGGGGGGCTTACATCTGAGTGTTTGCAGAGGGTAACTCTTAGAGATAATTTAATAACAATTTTCAAAGAGGTAAGTTTGCATGATACTGTTCATAACTGACTGACTTTTTAAGAAAAAATTAAATTGTAGCATAGCAGTGGAGCAAAAATTAATGTGAAATGTGCTTCAACTGTCAATGTTCAGATTTTTCCTTTGGTAAACAAATATAAATAATTCTATGTTTGAATATCCTTAAGATGTTTATAGAAAGACAGACTAGGTAGCCCCCTTTAAAATTTTCATTGTTTTCTCATTGCACTTAGGATAAAATCCAAATCTCTGGTTTTAAGATCCTTTATCAAGGGCTCTTAATCTTGGCTATACATTAAAATACTCAAAAAACATTTAAATATATGAGGCTCCCAGTCAGAAGCTGGGCCCTGACTGGGCATAAAAGTGGTCACACCATTCTACTGTGTAGCCAGAGAAGAGTAGGGATCTGACTGCTGTCTGCCCTGCTGTCTGTTGGCTTCTGTCTCTGCTGGGAATGTCCCACTTCTCCACAGCCTTCCTTCCCATCCTTCACAGCCTCAGTGAGGTCTTCCTGCCCCTTACCCAGAAAACTTGTTTTGCAAACTCAGATCATTCTTATTACTGAAACCTACTTTTTTATGTCACTTGATCATTATCTGTCTCCTTCCATTAGAATGGAAAAGCCTTGATTGCAGGAACTTGTCTAACAGATTCATTTCTCTAAGTTTAGCCCTCAGTAAACCATTGAATATCCAATTCTTTTATATTATAAATTGACAAATTATAATTGTACACATTCATGGAGTACAAAGTGATACTATGATTTATGAATATAGCATATCCACCATTAAGACACATCATTTTTCTGAGGACAACATTTCAAGCTTAGTCTTAATGACTCTGAGAAATAATTATTTACTAGATTCCCCACACTGAACAATACATTTCAACAAGGATGGGGGAAGCCTTCCTTTTTCATCTAATGGAGGCTTTGTACCATTTACCATCACTACTCTTACTGCCCCCCTCCAACCATCTGGTAACCACCATTCCACCCTCTTCCCATAGACATAAGGATATGTCTTTGTGTCTGCCTTATTGTACTCAGCACAGTATTTTTCTATTCCATCTGTGTTGTCATAAATGACAACATTTCTTCTTAAAAAGCTAAATAGAAACCCTTTGTGGATATGCACCACATTTTCTTTATCCATTCATCCGTTGATGGACATTTGCGATGATTCCATAATTTGGCTATGTAAACAGTGTTTTAGTGAACAAGGGACTGCAGATATCTTTTAGACATACTAACTTTAATTTGGGGAGTAAACATCCAGAAGTGGTATCACTAGATATATATTTGTAGTTTTTTTTGTTTGTTTGTTTGTTTTTTGAGACCTGTTTTGATTTTTCCACAATGACAACACTAAGTTACACTTTCAGCAACAGTGTATAGGTAGTATCTTCTCGCTACACCCCCACTAGCAGCTAATTTTCATCTTTTTGGTAACAGCTTTAGTGACAGTTGTGTGGAGATATTCTGTTATTTTAAAATTCACTTATTAAATAGTGATGTCCAGCTTTTCTAAATACATCTATTGGCCATTTATACATCTTTTTTGAGAAATTCCTATTCAGGCCTCTTAGTAGTTTTTACTTTATGTTTTGTTTTGTTGTTAGTGGTGTAGGATTCAAATCTGGGGCCTTAAATAAGTTAAGTGTGCACTAAAGTTATACCCTCACACCCTTCATGCACTGGTAATGAAATTTGTTGTTGTTGTGTTTTGTTTGCTTGTTTGTATGGAATTAAATTTCCTACATGGTTTTCTACTAACTACTAATAAAATGTATAGCTTGGAAATACTTTCTCCCACGTGTAGGTTGTTTCCTCACTCCTTTATTTCAGTACCCAGACCTTTAGTAAGTGTATTCCCATTTATCTTTTTTTTTGGCTTTGATCTTCCCCATATTGGAGGTCAAAGCTAAAAAAAACCTTTGCTATAGGAATGCCATGGAGCTGCACTATGTACTCTCTTGTAGTTTCGGGTCTCATGTGAAGGCTTTAACTACCTGCACTTCACTTTCCTATATGATGGAGACGCTGCACCTCCTCTCCTATGTACACTTCCCCACACTGCAGCTGAAGACAGTCACATCCTCCCAATATGAATTCTTGGCACTTCTGTCAAAACTCAATTAACTGTACATGCATGAGTGCATTTCTGGGCTCTCAATTCTCTTCTTCTGGTCAATGAGTCTGTTTTTATGTCAATGCTGTGGTGTTTTAATTACTATCACTTTGTAGCATAGATTGAAATCAGGTAGTGTAATGTTTCCAGTTTTGTTCTTTTAGCTCATGACTGTCTTGGCTATTTTGGGTTTTACTTTTGTGGTTTCACATGAATTTGATGTTTAAAAATATTTCTATAAAAATATATAGTAGGGGCTGGGGAGATGGCTCAGTGGGTAAAAGTGCTTGTTCTGCAAACAACACGAGGACCTGAGTCTGAGCCCCCAGCACTCACATAGAAAAATCAGACATGGCTGTGCATACCTGTGGACTCCAAGATAGGGGGACTGAAATTGGTAGATTATAGGAACTTGCTTGACTAACCAAAATGGTGAGCTTCAGACTCTGTGAGAGACCATGTCTCAAGGCAATAGGTGCAGAAAAGCAGACAAAGATGTGGACATCCTGTTCTACATGCATGAGCATGGGTGCATGAATCCACATACTCATTTGCGTATACCAAAAACCAATCCACAAGCGTGCACACACACACACACACACACACACACACACACACACACACACACCCCTACACCCTAACACTGGAATTTTGAAAGGCATTATGTTGAATTTGTACATTACTTTGTGTAGTATGGCCATTTTGCTATTTTTACAATATGACTCTTTCCACAAACATGGACCATCACTCCGGTTACTGTGCCTTCTTCCATTTCTTTCCTTCACACTATCACATTTACAGTGTTCAGTTCATAGGTTTTTCATCTCCGTGGTAACATTTGTTCCTAGGTATTCTTTGTAAATGGACTGTCTTCCTGATTTCCTTTCATTAAGCTTATTCTCAGCACATGGAAGTGTGATTGACTTCTGTTCTCTGTAATCTTATGTAGTCTTTCATTAGTCCTAGCTGTTTGCATTGGGAGAATCTTTAGGTTCATCTATCAGTATCAATGATCATGTCAAAAAGCAACACTTTCCTACTTCCTTTTCTTTCTTTCTTTTGCTTACTTGTCCAGCATCTTGTTCTGCCCAGATCTTTGAGTAAAAGGTCTGAATTTTTATCATTGTGTATCATATTAACTGTGGATTTGTTGTATGTGCCTTTAACTGTGTTAAGGTGCATTCCCTCCACAGCACATTTGTTGTCTTTTCCTCAAGAAAGGAGACTGAGTTTTGTCAAACGTTTTCTTTGCATCTAATGAGATGATCACACAGCGTTTGTCCTCCACTGTTAATGTGATGCATCACATTTATTGATCTGTGGATGCTGATGTGTTTCTGCATTCCAGGGATAAACCCTACTCCATCACAGGGAATGATCCTCTTAATGTGCTGCTGAATTTGATTTGCTAGTACTTTGTTAAGATATTTTGAATCTGTTCGTTGAACAGGTTGGCCTGTGGTTTTCTTTTCATATAATGCCCTTGCTTGTCTTTGGTATTAGGGCCTCAATAATTCCTGAATAAAGAAAATAACAGATTGAATGATGGAATGATATATTTAAAGTATAAACACTAGAGACACAACAGAAGGCATAAAAATATCTTTCCTGCGACATCAGCAAACATTAACAATGCTGTCAATGAATGCAGCAATAAGAAAATATGCTAACACAGTTGTTACCACAGTCTAGGCACTGTTCTAAGTTTTTTACACATGCTAAAGCTTTTTTTCTTGTGTGTGTGCATGTATGTATGTGTGTGAGTGTGGTATGTGTGTGTATATTTGTGAAATGTGTCTGTGGTATATATGTGTGAGTGTGGTATGTATATTTGTATGTATGTGTGTATATATATGTATGCATATATATGTATTTGTGTATGACTGTATCTCTGTTTATGACTATATATCTGTATGTGTATGCATGTGTGTGATATGTATGTGTGAGTGTGGTATGTATGTTTATACGTATATGTGCATATATGTATGTATATATATGTGTGTGCATTTTCTATGTATATGAATGCATGTCTTGGTGTCTGTGGTATGCATGTGTGAGTGTGGTATGTTTGTATGTGTGTGGTATAATATATATGCATGTATGTGTGTATATGTATGTTGTGTGAAGTGTTTAGTGTGGTATATGCTCATTTTTGTGAGGATGCATGCCTATTCTGTACACTCATGGAGGCCTGCTCTCTCACTCTCAACCATATTCCTTAGAGACAAGGTTTCTTATTGAACCTGGATCTAGGCCAACAGCAAGACCCAGAGATCTTCCTATCTCTGCTTCCCTCTTCCTCAGTGCTGGGGTTACAGATGTACGTGCGGCCATGCCTGACTTCTGACTTGGGTGTTGGGTCCTCACAGTCTTTATGCTAGAATATCCAGCCCTTCTGCTCAGTGAGTCACCTCTCTAGCCATGTTTACTCATGACACAACAATCCCGTGTGGTAGGTTCACCACTTCCATCTGGAAGATGAAACACCTGGGCTTGGAGGTTAGAGACTCTGCCCTTAGGTCAGTAGACCTAAGCTAGGCTCATGGCTGTTCTTCTGGAGCATGGCCTCCGTATTACTGTGTAGTCTTTTAAGCCTCCTGAAACATTTCTAGGTTTCCCATTACTTCTTTAATTCCATTGCTTCTTATTTGGGCTTTCAAGTCAGACAGAGTTAGCTTCTAATGCATGCACTACGTCTTTCACACTTTGCCCTTCGCCACATTATTAACCTTTCTGAACCTCTGTGTTTTCAGGGGTAAGGTAAGGAGAATCCAATTTAATAGAATCGTTGTGAGTGACTAGATAAGCTAATGACATAAAGTCCTCTGCACTGTGACTATGCACTTTACTGAGTATTTATTTCCACTCAGTCCAGGTCCTTATTACTGTGCATCAAAGTTACTGCAATAAGCTCCTATCTGATCATGGTAGGTGAGCTAGTTAGGAGAAATGAGGTTCACTGCTTCCTACCAAACTTAGGGGACACATGGTTAGGGAGCAACATATGGAACAACTGTTTGGGGCCAAGTAGCTGGCATGGAAAGTAAAGTGAAGGGGTTCATCTGATTGATGGGGATGTCTTTTTGTACACTGTGAGTATATGGTGCTCTGATTGGTTGATACATAAAAAGTAGCCAGGCAGGAAGTATAGGCAGGATAAGCAGACAAGGAGAATTTTGGGAAGAGGAAGGCTGAGTCAGGAGATGCCAGCCAGTTGCCCAAGGAGCAATATGTAATGGGACACAGGTAAAGCCATGGAACACATGGTGACATATAGATTAATAGAAATGGGCTGAGTTTAAGTGTAAGAGATAGTCAGTAATAAGCCTGAGCTAATGGCCAAGCACTTATAATTAATATAAGCCTCTGAGTAATTATTTTATAAGCAGCTGTGGGACCGTGGGGCTTGGCGGGACCCGGACAAAACTTTCTCCTACATCTGATCAATAACCATGAGTGCCTGGGATATGGAGATGTATTATGCTAGTTCTAAGAGATAATTATGCACCAAAAGTCACAGTAACTTCTTTCTAGAAGCTGAGAGTTCAGATACTGATTTCTAACCAGTAACACACAATCACTTCTAAAAGTACAGTTGCCAAGGCCTAACGCTCAGTGGACCAACTGTGGGAAATCTAATGTCTTAAAATTTCTCATAAACAACTTTGATGGGAACCCACAGTTGGAGGATAATGTTATGAAAAGAAAGACATACATATATCAATAACTGGTCAAATAACATACACAGAAATGTAAGTTGCCAATGGGACTTCAGAAGTACATGACAAAAGCTCACCTGACTCCTGCTTTCTCTGAAGTAAACACTACATATTTTACAACATTCATTTGTTTATATTTTATATTTAAATAAAACCATGTGTGGTGGTTTAAGTGCTGATGGCCCCCATAGGCTCATTTGTTTGAATATTCGAGCTCTAGTTGGTGGAACTATTTGGGAAGGATTAGGAGGTGTGGCCTTGTTGAAGGAGGTGTGTCACATGGGGTGCCCTGTGAGGTGTTAAAAGAGTCATGCCATTCCCAGTGTGCCCACTCTTCCTCCTGCTTGCGAGTTGAGATGGGAAATGCCAGCTGCTCCTGCCATCGTGCCTTTGTTCTGCTATCATGAACTCCAATGCTTTGGAACTGTAAATGCTGTCTTTTGTAAGTTGTTTTAGTCATGGCATTTCATCCCAGCAACAGAAAAGAAACTAATACACCACGTGTCAGTGCTGAGTGAACCAAAAAGGTGTGAGAAAAACAGTCCTTCGTAAGCAGAGGGTAGTTAAGAGCTGGGTGGGCCTTTGCAGAGGGTTCCTCTGGCTCATAACTTTGATTTTTCTCATGTTTACAGTTTATTAGGCTGGCAAATGTTCAAGGCAAGCTCAACTCTGTTCTTGGGCCTACACGAAAGGTGCCTCTGGTTATGAGGGGATATTGAGAAATATTTCCTGACTCTGAAGGCCTCCATGAATGTCCCATTTCTGCTAGTTACCACAATGGGCTCTTCCCAGCTCCACTTGGACCGTGCTGTCCACCTTACCCCATACCAGTCATATAGTTTTCTCTGACCCCAAATGGGAAAAGTTCAAAGGTTCCCTTTCCTACTTATCCACACATCCTCCCCTTGTTTCTATTTCCTCATTTTCCCCAACGCATCCCTTTATCCCTTCTGCTTCACTGTGAGACATTCCCATTCAGTTTAGCAAAGCTTCCTTGTTCATCCAACCAACATGCCAAAGGGCCAACAAGGTATCAGCCCTGAGTTGGACCCATTCCTTGCCATCATAGTTTATCAAGTGTACCCCCTTACTACTCTGGAATCAAATCCAGGGTCCTTTGAATGCAGTCAAGTGCTCTACAGCAATTCCATGGAGCCTCAGGCTCAGCTTGCAAGTGTGTTCTGTTGCACAGTGTCTTCACACTTTAGCATAAGTTCCAGCTCCTTTAAGAAAACATGGTGAATAGCTGAAAGGTGAGTCCCCAGCTGCTTATAACCCCCAATAGTATGCTGTGTCTGATATTAATGGAGTCTCTAAGTGTATAACACAGGTTTTATTTGTATTCTCTACCAGGTCCAAAGTTATGGCTCTGTGTGTGTGTGTGTGTGTGTGTGTGTGTGTGTGTGTGTGTGTGTGTATACCTGATGCACACATATGCTGTACCAGCCCCTGGAAAAAAATTAATGAAGTCATGCTAAATTGGAATGAAGAGAAACTTTAGAAAACTGTGACTTCCAAGCATTAAATGACTCTTTGGGGACAGATGGAACTGCTGGTTGAATCTCAGGGCAAAGAAGACAAGCATGGTGAGATAAACATTTGGCTTGAAGGTGGCAGCGTATTAGACAGACTGCCTGACTGGGAACACAGTACATTTCAGAACTCACAACTGAGCTTCCTTGAAGCTCCAAGGGTGTGACTAATTAAGGAAAAGTCCTCATTTCCCTTTTAGGGAACATCTGTATCCCAAGCATGTACCATGACATCATTCCAGAGCAGTCTTTCTCTCCAGAGCACTGTGCTCACACAGGCGAGATGCCCTGACCTTTCCCCAGATCTTTAAACCTACAGCTCTGCTCAAGTTCTTCTGGCAGACTCAGAAGACAACCTGACTCTCAGCAGAGGGCATTGTGAGCCTGGGGATTTGACAGCTTCTGTAGGAGATCTGCTGAGAGTCATGTGGGAGAGAGTCAGATTGCAATGTTTCCCTGCTTCCTCCCTCCTTCCCTCCCTGGTGTTATATCATTTTGTATCATTTGAATTGTACATGCTTTCTATTTAAGTCAGTCATTTGCTGGCAGCAAAACTAGAACATTTCCTGTTTTTCCTCTCACTGTAATCAGGATTTGGTGGTCCAAATTAGGACTGCCCTAATTACTCCTCAGCAGGTGCCAATCTGGGGGAGGGCAACAGATTGGAAGAGAGGAAGTAAGGACACTTTGCATCTTCAGAGTCACACAAGAAGAAAACACACTTTCCCTAAACCTGAAAAACCTGATTAAGTCAAAGAAACATGCACCATGGGGTTGTATGCGGACAATGTACACACATGACCATGAATTGCTGTAAAGCAAGCATAAAGATGGTTTTCTACTTATTGCTGTCAAAGCTTTACAGATTTGCTTTTTCCAACCCAGAGAGGAATTTGGGTTAGACCCATAATTCAGCAGCCATGTACATCACCCCCAGACAATCTTTTATGGAATAATCTGATAGTTGGAAACAAGAAGTGGACATAATTCTGGAGATGTTGGCTGTACGCGTGCATGTGCGCGCGCACGCGCGCGCGTGTGTGTGTGTGTGTGTGTGTGTGTGTGTGTGTGTGTGTGTGTGTTTCCAAAGTGGTTCAGTCTCTTAAACAAAAGAATCAAGATCATTTTTAGGAGTACCATAGGTCAAGAACCTGAAGCAATGGCTGTGTTCCAAAGGAAACATACATGGGCTTAGTAGGGAAAATGCTTGCTCAAGCCTGATGACCTGATGTTATAGTTAGAGTTTCTATTGTTGTGATGAAACGTCATGACCAAAAAGTAAGTTGGGGTGGAAAGGGTTTATTTGGCTTCTATTTCCACACTGTAGTCCATCAATGAAAGAAGCCAGACGGGAACTCAAACAGGGCAGGAACCTGGAGGCAGTAGCTAAAGCAAAGGCCATGGAGGGGTCCTTCTTACTAGCTCACTCCTCATGTTTTGCTCAGCCTGCTTTCTTATAGAATCTAGCACCACTCACAATTGGCTGAGCCCTCCCTGCATCAATCACTAATGAGAAAATGCCCTACAAGCTTCCCTATAAGCCCCAATCTTATG
>LZPO01097469.1:48084-81387 GCA_001675575.1 Neotoma lepida
GCTCCTGAGATAGGGTTTCTCTGTGTAACAGCCCTTGCTGTCCTGGAACTTGCTTTGTAGACCAGGCTGGCATCGAACTCACAGAGATCCACCTGCCTCTGTCTCTTGAGTGCTGGGATTAAAGGCATATGCCACCACATCTGGCTAGAGGCATTTTCTTATTTGAGGTTTCTTCCTTCCAGATGACTTTTAGCTTGTGTCAAACTGCCATGAAACTAGGCAGCACACCTGAGTTCCAGCTTGGGCACCCACACAGTGGAAGGAAATAATTGTCTCCTACAAGTTGTCCTCTGATTTCAATATGAGTACCATGGTATGTGCAATGTGCATACTACCCTGCACAATTAATAAATAAATTGTAGATAGTAAACATAGGTTTCCTTGGAAATACAAACACAGAGAAATAATTGAATTCCTATCCATAAAAGAGTCCACAGTGAATGATACTATTCTCATTTCTCCTTTCTGTCTAAACCAAACCTCTACCTGTGTATGAGACCCTACCCTTACCCACCTATCCCCAATACAGCTTCATGTCTCCCTTTGTTTCATATACTAACAATCTTCTCTTTCTACTAAATGTTTTTCAAATACAGATATGCATCTATTCCTCTTTGGAAATGACTCATCAAATATAATAAACTTCCGTGTGACTTCAGTTCTCTAGCTACTACCATAATCCTGTTCCCCTCTGTAGTGGCACTAATTATAATAAATGCTAGCCTATATTTGTCATTTCTATATCTGTATTTTCCTTTCTCATCCATGCCATTCTGCTTTGCACCCTAATGCCCTACAGGAACAGCTCTTGTTAGATCACCAGAGATGACTGTCTTGAGATGGTCACCGCCTTGGGAAACCACTACCCAGCCCATGCTCTGACTAGACCCAACAGCAGGATCTGGCTCATCCCTTTGCTTGGCTTCCACATTCCATTCTTTTCATTTTCCTGTTTCATTGGTTGTCGCTTCTGTCCCTGCTGACAGTTACTCCTCATTTTGCACACTTCTTAGGTCTACATTGTTGTCATCTATGCCATAGCTAGCTATGCTCATCCCAAGGAGGTTTCACCCAGTACCACAGCTTCACATACCACCTATGCCACATGCTCGTGGCTGATGAATACCTAACTCCAGGACAGGGCTCTCTCCTTTTGATGAGTATATCCAAATACCACCTCCATGTGTCCATGTGAACATCTACTAGAAACTTCAAATTTAGTTTTTTATACGAAAACATTCAACAGAGCAGTGTAAGTTGAAAAATGAGGGGGTGCCTCGTGAGCCATCCTTGCCGTGTGAACATGTGTGTATTATACAGTGTTTCTAGCTGGGAGCCTGGCTTTGGCGCAGGAGTAGGCCTTACAGTCAGTGAGAATGGCAGGTTTTTACCTACTCATTATATGACCAACTGTCTAGTTGTCCCCAGATCTGCAATATTCTCCTCAATGGAAATTTATTCAGAATTTAAAGTAAAAGATGGGAGTATTGTGGTGACATGTAGAATACCATCTGTATTAGGTTTGCACACACTATCTTGGGAAGATGTTGAAGGGAGAGCTGCATCAAGAGGTTTAGGCTTAGAAACTGGAAACAACCTAGATGTCCCTCAATCGAGGAATGAATAAAGAAAATATGGTACATTTACACAACGGAGTATTACCCAGCTGTTAAAAACAAGGAAATTTGAAGGCAAATGGATGGAACTAGAAAAAGTCATCCTGAGTGAGGTAACCCAGACCAAGAGAGACAAACATGGTATGTACTCACTCATAAGTGAATATTAGCTGTAAAATAAAGGATAACCATTCTACAGTCCACAGACTCAGAAAGGCTAGGGTTATGGGCAGATGCCTGGATCTCCCAGGGAAGGGGAAATAGAAGAGATTTTGTGAGTGGACTGAAGGCAGGTGGGGATGGGAACATTAGTAATCAGGTCTAGGGGTGGGCGGAGGGGGAGAATACTGAGACTATGGGAAGGGGGGCATTTTGGGGTCAGGTAAAAATCTGGCACAAGGGAATCTCCCAGGAATCTACAAGGATGACCCCAGCTAAGACTCCTAGCAATAGCAGATATGTAGCCTGAACTGGCCATCTTCTATGACCAGATTGGTACCTAGACCAACTGTCATCAGAGAGGCTTCATCCAGTAACTGATGAAAAACAGATACAGACCCATAGCCAAACATCAGGCAAATTCCGGGGAATCCTGTAGAAGAAGGGAGGAAAGGATTGTAGGAGCCAGAGGGGTCAAGGACACCACAAGAAAACTCACACAATCAACTATCCTGGGCTCTTAGGGGCTCATAGAGACTGAACTAACAACCAGGGAGCCTGCATGGACTGACCTAGGCACTCAGCACATATGTGTCAGTTGTGTAGTTTGGTCCTCTTGTAGGACACCTAACAGGGGGAACAGGGGCTGTCTCCAACTCTTTTACTGGCTTTTGAGACCCTATCCCTCACACTGGGTCACCTTGCCCTGCCTTAATACAGGGGAAGTACTTAGTCTTACTGCAACTCGATATGCCATGTTTTGTTGATATCCATGGGAGGCCTGCCCTTTTCTAAATAGAAATGGAGGAGTAGTAGATGGGAGGGACTCGAAAGAAAGGAAGGAGGGAAAACTGCAGCTGGGATGTTAAATAAATGGATGAATGAATGAATGAATGAATGAATGAATAGGTTTAGGTTTAGTGGTGCACAGTGGCACATGCCTACAATTCTAGCACTTTGGAGGCTGAAGCAGTAGGATCTTGAATTCATGGCTAGCCTAGGCTACACAGTAAGTTCCATATCTGCCTCTAAAACTAAACCTAAACTGTCAGAGCAAGAAGCACCCACAAGAAAAATGCTTCTGGAAGAGCAGCAGATGCTATGAATATGAGCTGTCATGAGCAGTGGTAAAGGGAACCACCAGCACCAGCACCACCAGCACCAGCACCACCAGCACCAAAATCAGAGCTGAGTAATACGGGTGACATTTCACTTGTCTAAACACATGTGTAAAAGATTGGCATTTATGTAACACCTCATTTTTTAGGAAAAGGAAGTTAGAGCAGAGAGGCTGTGTGGCTGTCCAAGGTCATATGATAAGTAGGTAAAAAAGCTGGCATTCACATTGGCTGTAGGGCCTGCTTTCAAGCCAAAGCTCGGTTCCAGCTAGAAACACTAGATAATACATACAAGTTCACCTGGCAAAGATGGCCCAAGAGGCACCCCTAAATTTTCAACTTAAGCTGTTTTGCTGAATGTTTGCCTATAAAGAAAGTAAAGTGAAGGGAGGCATGGAACTTAAAGGAATAGCTCAGAATTTTTGATGACAGAATGGGAATTCAAAAATATCTCAATAGACCCAGATGAGGAGTTAAAAATAACACTACATTCAATGGGTGAATGTGAGATCTTGAGTCTATGTTTAAAAGTTACCACAAACTGCAAAGAGAAAGATGCTTTTACCCTTTTCCCCCCTAAATCCTCTCTAGCCAATCAGCAGCCTGGCATCACAAATGTTACCACTTCAATACCTCCTGGACTGCCCCTTCCCGTTTTCCTCACCTCATACCTAACAATCACTCTCCTACTGCTCTTCCTTCTCTCTCTCTCTCTCTCTCTCTCTCTCTCTCTCTCTCTCTCTCTCTCTCTCTCTCTCTCTCTCTCTCCAATCCAGTTAAATGGAAAAGCAGAAGAGCCTCCACAGAGCACCTCTCTGCATCTGGTCCTCCCCTTTGCACCTTTACTGGCTCCTTACTGCCTAACTTTAAAATAGGAGTTCCAGAGCCTGCATTCGAGAGCCCCAATGTCACCCACACTCATTTACTTGTTCTTCCTTTTCTACATCTCCTAACCTTCTGAAGGTTGCCACAGTTACATCCTACTGTTCTTAAGCTTCTCTGTCTCAATCATCCTCATTCCTCATCAAACCAGTTCACATCTTTCTTCAATCCTCTCACGTTCTCATTAGTAATGTATTCCTATGGAATGGCCCTTCTCTGTTTGACTGTATTTCCTTTCACAACTTGATGCTGTGGGCATATACATTCTGTTTGTCACATACTACTCTTCCACTCCTTTCCCTGGACTGTACGGCTCCTTAAAGGTAGAGTCTGTGACTGGTTAACTCTACACACACATGGGGGAGGGGAGTGTCTTGGTGGATGCTCAGTGAAGTTCTATCCAATGCAATAACAGGATACAAGAACTGGGTTTAGCCTTGGCTCCTAAAGGAGGCAGGTGATGATGCTGTTCTATTATGCAGAGCACACCTGGATAACCAGTTCAGGCTGGCTAAGATGGATGCTATTAGGCTAATAACAATGGAGGAGGATGACTGGGATGATGTCCAGTCTAGGGGAGAAAACAACTTTAAAACAAACAAACAAACCCACAACGAACCACAATAACTATCTTCACAAATGTACAAGATTTTCATACATAAGGAATAAAAATAATTTCACTCTAATAAAAAGGAATGGACTTTGAGTATGTGTTCTCAAAAGGAATTGTGGGACCCTGGTTTCATGACGTTTCTCTGCTTCTTGGTTTATGATGCAAGTTGTTGGCTTCACTGGGCATTTCTGCTTTGATACAAAATCCTTTGTCAGAGGCTCACAGCAATGAGACCACGTTATCTTGGACTAGAACAGCCGGACGGGAGCCATTCACCATGTAGGTTAATTGTCCAAATTATTTCATTATAGTACTGACTAATACACAATGGCTTCCAATCACTTCACATGCTGAGAAGAAATGATGAGTGAAGTGCCAAGCTCTAGGAACTGAAAACTTTTCTGTCAAAATAATTAAAGCAACAACACTTAACAATGCCTATCAGTAGAACTTAGATTCAAAAGCCAATTATTTTATTATAGGTTATTTATTATAGTCTAATTATAAGTAATATGCATCANCATTATTATTGGTGAGAAATTAGTTATATATACATATCAAAAAAATCTTTAAGTTTAATGGTAGTTCCATATAAACATAAAACACAGTGTTATTAAAGTCTAATTTTAAAATGTTTTCACTGCTTAAAATTGAAGTCTCCATGTTTAAAACACTTTTCAATTCATTTGGTAGGTGATACATTGGTACAACCATTTTGGAATTTATTTTAAAATACCTGAAAATAGAACCCCCATGGGATGGGCCAGAAGTTCCATTTTCAAACAAATGCATTAGGTCAGTGGATTGAGGAATTTGTATACCCACTAAAAGAATTTGTAAAAACTACAGTCTCTTCTCCACATATTAAAGCTGACATATAGTTGTTTTGGGTATGAATTTAAATACTTGCAAAACTCAGGACTTTTGACCTATCATAAATACATTTGTAAAAAAAAAATCACTATTTTAAATGTTCCCATAGGAATGTAAATATCATATTCTCTTTTAGATGCAGAATATTTACAATTCAAACCCTGAGAAGTAGAGAGTAAAAAAAGTGGGTACTTGGCTTTTGTGTGGGGTAGAAAAGGGAGTACTGGGTCAAGGACACAATCTCCATTAAATAAAGCATGTATTTAAAAACTGACCAGGTGTGATAGCTCATGCCTTTAATCCTGGCACTCTCGACACAGACGTAGATCTCTGAGTTTGAGGCCAGAGTGAGTTCCAGGACAGCCAGACTATACAAACAAACTCTGTCTTCAAAAACCAAACCAAAACAAACCAAACCAAAAAAAAAAAAAAATTCCTCAGAAGATTTTAAATGTTCACATCACACACATTAAAAGAATCTATATGAGTTAACAGATGTATCATAGATTGACTCAATCATTACATATTTAAACATTGAAACATCTCACTGTCTCCTAAGTAGATTCAATTACTACTTTTCAAGTAAAAATAAAAAATGTACTTAATGGATCTCAATCTCCCAGGGATTTGAATTCTTTCATTGTATATTTATAACATATAACAAATGCTCTTCTCATGGACCCTTTCTCTTTTTTTCTTTGAGTACCAGTTGTACAATAGAAACTAAGTTTTATTGTAATGGAGTACATTTTTAGCTTGAAACATTGCCTATTATGTTGTAATTTTTGGCAAAGCAAATTTGTATAAACTCATTTTAAAATAGGAATTTAAGTTTTCTGTTACCACAAGAATAAATTTTAATATTTTTGAATTACCATGATAATTATTTAGTCTCTAACTGAATATAAAAATATTACTAGTGTATGACTTTAACCTAATATATTGACAGTTTGATGAATACAAAAAGTAAATATTGTTGGGAGCACAACTCAATGAGATTAGGATATTTTAAAATTTAATTGAGCGATGAGACGATGGATAAATAGTACTTCCTGCTGGAATGAGGGAGGTCTGCGTTCATGTTTATTATATCACTCTTTCAGATTCCTTGTTTTTCAACTTTGCTCCCTGACGCACATGACTCTCAGAACATTCAAATGTTAAAGTTCTGTCTTCTCAGACCCTCTGTTGGTTGGTGTCACTCTTCCTAGGTAACATTATCTCCTACTACTTCCCATGTAGGCAACCCTATTGTCCCCTCCAAATATAAGGCCATTATGTTAGTGTCCTCTCCTTTACCGCAATGCCTTTATGATTCTCTTCACTTCCATGAATGTCATCTGCCTAGCACATCACCTTCTGCAAAATCATTCCTGTCTGTAATCACATTTTCTCTGTTTTCACACAGATTATGATTATGCGCTGTACTGTCCCTTTCTATCCTTAATTATATATCACATATAATTTAATATTTTATTTCCTCTTTTTTCTGTAATTGTTTCAAGTCTTGTCATCCAGGCCATAATTTGTTCCTATTATTAGTTTTCTATGTGAAATGCTATGATCCTTCTATCAGCATTGGATAATTTGATAAACTCCGAAAAAAGAAATCTGAGGTCTAACTAACAGGGTACAAATTCATAGCATCGTTTTTCTCCCTTCAACTGATGCTGAAAACACATCTAAATGTCTTTTTCTGACAGTAGGAGGGCTTCAGATCAATGTCAGTAGGAATGTATTCGTAAGAATGAGAAATACTTTATATACTAGAATATTAGGAGTTTTAAATCACTCTATTATCAGGATCTTTTCTCTCACCAAGTGGACTAATCAAGACCTGAAGTTTCCTAGAGAAGCCACACTCATAGTTCTAGGTTTCTATGAAAACCAGGCCTAATCCATGAGCTGAGCCATTAGAACCGTCTTAAGTGTCTCTGCCTGTTTGTTCCTTTCAATCCCTTTGTCAGTGTGACTGCGCAAGGACCTAAGAGACTGTCTCTATGGTGCTCCTTCTTGTCAGGCCTGAAAAACTCAGGGAAGTAGGCAAGGAAGCAAGTGTTGCCAGCACCACCAGGCTCCACACTGAGTCAGCAGCCCCAAACTGTATTCTGAGTCAGCATTCCCCAGCTGTACCCTGAGTCAGCATTCCCAGAGCTGTACCCTGAGTCAGCATCCCCAGAGTTGTACCCTGAGTCAGCATCCCCAGAGTTGTACCCTGAGTGAGTCAGCATCCCCCAGCTGTACCCTGAGTCAGCATCCCCCAGCTGTACCCTGAGTGAGTCAGCATCCCCCAGCTGTACCCTGAGTCAACATCCCCAGAGTTGTACCCTGAGTGAGTCAGCATCCCTAGATCTGTACCCTGAGTGAGTCAGCATCCCTAGAGCTGTACCTGTAGGCTGTGGAGCAGGTGTCCTTGTACTCCTGGAGCTTCACACACACCATGTTGAGGAACTGATCTGAATATGCACTCAAGTCATGCATCAAGTTCATGAGGTCTTGTACTGTCTTCTCCACAATGATCGTGCTCTGGAAATGAACAAAAAAGAAAGGACACAAAAACTCATGAAATTTCTGTTTAGAAATAATGTACAGGACAAGCAAGAACAACTGAAAGGAATGTGATCGCTTAAGGTGCTTGAGCTTCCCGTAGGATGTGGCACTTAAAAATATGAATTAAAATCAACAACCTAATAAACATCTCATACAATGCTAGCCTTTCAAAGACCTGAAGGGTCGGTTCCCAGGGCTGGCACAGGATACGGATTTTCAAAAGGTTTTGTAGACTTCATGGAATCTACCAGACATCTCTGTTTTTTATTTTTTAAAATGGTGTTGGGGGGTGGAAACCAGGACTTTGCACTCTATCCCTGAGCTACATCCCCATTCCTTGCTGGTTTGTTTTGTTTTGCTTTTGTTTTTTGAGACAGGGTTTCTCTGTGTTGCCTTGGCTGTCCTGGAACTCCCTCTGTGGACCAGGCTGGCCTCAAACTCACAGAGATCCACCTGTCTCTGCCTCCTGAGTGCTGGGATTAAAGGCATGTACCACCATTGCCTGGCCTCCTTGCTGTTTTTGAGACTGGGTTTTGCTATTGAAGCTCAGGTAGGCCTTGAACTCATGATAAAGCCCAGAATGGCTTAAACGCCTGATCCTTGTGCCTTCATTTCCCAAGGCTGGGATACAGGCTTCCACCACCCCTACTGGAATCTCTGTGGGTTTTAAGAAAGAGCATTCATAGTCAATGGAAGCCTTATTTATCAGCTCCAGGGCTCTACAGGCAGCACAAAGAAAAAGGCTTCCATTATTTGTTCTAACTTTAGAAACTATCACTATATTAAGAACAAGTAACACTTGGGTTGCATCTTACAGCTGCAGGGTGTTTGTAACATGTTTTGAATCATTTCAAAGTCATATAATAATCATGATTACCATGAATGTTTACAGGGTTCTTACAAGGCACAACACTAGGCACTCCACTTGCTTTAGCCTATTTAANCCTTTCAGTACCCCTATAATTCCTGTCAGTGAAAACAATAGTAAACAGACTGAGAAATGAAACAAAAAAGCAAGGACTCCAGGCTCTGCTCATTTTTGTGTCCCATTCTGATTTAACACTGGCCCTGAGTTCTACCCACAGCCCATTATTTTTTCACAAGCTCACTGAGTTTCACATTTATTTCTGTTACTATAACAACCAAAGGGATAACCAACTTCCCAAGAGAAAGGCTACTTAGCTTACAGTTTGAAGGTTTCAATCCTTAACTTACTGGCTGGATTATTTTGGGCCTTTGCTGAGGCAGCATACCATGGTGGAATCACACGGTGAAACTAAACTGCTCAAGGCATGGCTGGAGCCTAAGAGACTGGTGCCAGACTCTACAGTCTCCTCCAAGGACACGCCCCTGGTGGCCTGAAGACTGTCCACTATACCCGGCTATTAGAGCAGCCTTCCAATAGCTCTTCGCAGGGAATAAGCCTTTAACACATGCATTCTTGAAGGCAAGTCCAGAGCCAAATGATGTCATTATTGTCAGCACTGTTAAAGAAGGGCCCACATAGACTACGACTTTAAAACTGAACCAAAGAACTTCCAAAGAGAAAAATAATATGACCATCTTAAAGCTAGGGTATTATTACTAGCAAATTAGTGGTACTTCTGAAAAGAGGAACATTCAATAAACTCTGAATCTTTGGTTAAAAAAGACTGAGTTGTTGAAACCATTATTTCATGTCTCTTGCAAAAAGAGCAGAATTACACTGAAGTAAATATTAATCATATGCTTAGCAGTCTGGAATCCTTTGGTCAATAAAGAGTGTGTTATATATTTATTTAAATAAAATTACACAGGCTACAGCAGACTTAGCCATAAAGGAGCTATTAAAAAATATTTTTTCCAGTCTCACAGTGACCTAAGAAGGAATCAAAGGCATTTTACTATGCTTAAAGATACACAATGGGGTCAGGGTTTTAGATAATTTTCCCCCCCCAAAATAAAAAGAACAGATAAAAGTACATACAATGGAGGATTAGCCTGGATTGTGAGATACAGCTGTATGCTCATTACAGATGATTTGGTAGTACAGGCTTCTGCCTACTATGCCTTCCCCTCCNCTCCCCACTCCTACTGAAATAATTAGAAGGAAAGAAGAAAGGAGCATTATATTATGTAAGGCAAACCTCATAGGAAACCAAATTACAGTCTCTATAGAATCCTCCCAAGTTCAACTTCCTTTTCTGTATTGATTTTGAGATTAGAGCACTGCAGCTTCACCCTGATCTATAATCCCATTCCTCTGTATTTGTGTGTGACTGACAGGAATTGATTCTGCCTAGCTACATGTCCCCACGTTAAGCATCTAAAATCCTCATCCCAATTCAGAACACAAGATATCCTACAAAATGTGGACAGCAATTAATAAAGCAGAGGAGTTCAGCAATCCTCACAAAGCCTGCTTCAATTCTAAAGCACTGCAAGATGAACATGGGGAGATGACTCTGATCATTAGGAGAAGGCCTGGTTCTATCAATTACATGATTGATAATCAGCTCTGGGGGAGCTTGGGTAGCCCCTTCCTTTATTATGACTCAATTTAGTCCACTAATAACAAGGATAATTTGATTGCTGCTTTATTGGTCCACATGACTCATGCATTCAATCTGTGCACTGGTGCTTTGACATTGGCTGAATTAGTGTATAAGTGTTGTCAAGCTTTTGCAGGTATTTCATCTGGATTATCAGCTTCTTAGAAGTGACTGACATGCCCCTTTTCTTTTTGTTTATCTCCTACCCTTCCTTCCACTTGCTCATCAAAGGTCAGGATCTTCAGAACTAATAAAAGAGTGCTCATGTAGGAAATGTAAAAACTTCTCACTGAAGGTCACGTAGGCAAGGGATGTGGGAAACAGGCACCTGTATTTTGTAATCTCTTTGGGTGAGGGAGGTTTGTCATATATCTACCACAGTGCTTTAGGGTAATAAGAATGACACTGACAGAATTTGGAGGAGAAAGGAATTTGGAGGTTGAGGTTTTGGGGGTGAGCAAGAAGTACCAGCACAGACTAACTAGAAAGGCACAATTTAATTCCAATGGCTGTGCTTGGCATGGCACCTATGTGATGCTCTATGATTCCATACAATTTCCCAGCTCTTTGCCTGGTTTACCTTGTCACCATAGCACTCTGCATAATCAATCACTACATTCTCTTCAAGGAAAATGAAACTGCACTTTGCACAATGATGGGGATTTTTATGGGAAAAAAAGGTCCACCTTTTCAACAAGTTACAACAATTTCCAAATCAGTGGCTCTGACAGATAAACACTGGAAACATTAAATTTCAACAAGGTCAATCCTGTTTTTATTTGTTTGATTTCTTTAGCATCACCACTGATTTACTGGCTCATTATTAATTTAGAAGCTTGCCACTGTGAGTATAAGGACTTCAAAATAAGTAAAAGTGATTTTATTCATTATAATTCCTATTAAACACATTTGAAATGATTTATATTTGTTTAGGAACAGGTAAGTTAGTTGACATTTCTTACAACTTATTAGCAGGTAATGAAGTCTGAGCATGACAAAAAAAAAAAGAGAGAAAAAAGTTCCCAGATAGCTAATGCAATGAAAAACTTGTACAAAAAATAAACTGAAGTTTATTACAGGATGCAAGAGCACTCCAAAATGGAAGTGGGTATGTAAGAACCAGCAATTTGGTTCTGCACTGGAAAAAAATGTGTAGAGTTAAGGTGTAAACTAATGGTAGAGTCCTTGCCAGCATGAGGGTCGTCCCACAACTGATTCTCATCACTGCCCAAATAAATAAATAAAGCTAATGAATGGAGATCATTGGGTTTTATGAGACCCAGACCACTGTTGCCAAACTTGGGCTCCATAAAATGATACTAATATTACTGTTATAGAAAATTGTAACCATGCTCAAATGCTTGAAAGCCTTTATAATATTAATGCTATTATGAATCTTCAGGAGATGACTATAGTATGCAATCTTATTCTAATCAATTGACTTAAAAAAAAAACCTCTCAACACAAAAACATTTGTCATAGCCCATCCCTTTATACCTGCTAAAAATGTATCTGTAGAACACAGTTTTAGAATGACTCTCCCCAGCTCTTTGGTTATAGTGTTTGTTGACAGGGAGGCCCCATAACATGCTTCAACACACAAAGCAAGAATTTTAAGGTTCCTTTTCCCATCCATTCCTTTCCTTTATTATACTACAAACCTGCTTAGTGTTGGCTCTTCAGCCTGCCTATGCTTCTCTCCAGTTCCAGTGAGCATGTATATCCCTTGCTTAACCAGACTAGATTACCAGTCATCCATCCCTTAACCAGACTAGATTACCAGTTATCCATCCCATGCTTGCTTCCAATTAATCACCCACCTCTGTGCCTTGAACCCTCCTAGATCTTTCTGTCTACAATGCTCTTCCTATGTCGTGAATCCCTTTTTTGACACATTAGCACATGTGTTACCCACTTTAAGTGTCCTCTTCTGTGCCATGAGAGCTCCTTGATGAACAATTTCAGCCCTGTGTCTAAATGGGCTCTGGTAACCACTGGTTCACTTGGCTGTCTCATTCACTAGACTATAATTTTTTTTTATAAAGCCAAGGACCATTCCTTCATATCACTAACACTGGGCCATATAGCTCACACAACATAGGTTATCTATAAATTGTACTTGATGAAGTAATACATAGTACATTCTGGGGGCAGGCAAACACACACACGCACACACAAGAGTAATCATTGATGAGATCAGTTAGAATGGTTGGCTTCCTTTCAAGAAGGTAGATTCTGAGAGCAAAGGAAAGGATCTTCTAGGTGCTGGAAATATTTGGAATGGGTAGCTACTGCATAAAAACACTGATAGTCTTTGCACTTAAGATGCCTGCTCTCAAGCAGCCTGTTTGCTGGACTGCCACCACCCACTAGATTGTGCTCCCCAATGCCCACTCTACCACCCAACTACACCCACCACATCATCCTCGCCATGGCCAGCCCTTCCCTGTAACTCCAGCAGACTCTATAGGCACAGGCACAGTCTACACCAGCCAGGAGAACTGTAGACTACATAGGCCCAGGTACAGCCCACACCAATCAGAAAAAGAGCAGACTTCAAAGGCCCAGGTACAGCCCATACCAATCAGAAGAACAGCAACTTCCTTCACTGTACTCCATATTCTGGTCTTCAGAAGAAGACTTTGGTTTTACAGGAGGTCAGGCTGGATCTAGGCACCTAAGGCCCTGTAAACCTCAGCAGAGACACCCTACTGGACCTGAAGACTTGCCCAGTTACCAGAACCCCTCTGCCACTTAGGCCAGAAGACAAGAGAGGAAACAGAAAACAAAGGAACAAAACACATATCCAACAAGGACAAATCCAAGAATCAACACCTAGACCTGTAACCATCCCAAGTCCAGATGCCTAAAGGCCAGTGTAAGAACATATTCAATAACAGGACAATATGGCACCACTAGAACCCAGCGATCTGATTATAGCAAGACCTGAACATTCCAACACAGTTGAAGCACAAGAAAATGACCTTAAAAATAACTTTATGAAGGTGACAGAGGCCCTTATGAGGAAATAAAAAACTCCCTTAAAGAAATCAAGGAAAAGACAAACAAAAAATTGGAAGAAATCAATAAATCCCTTAAAGAATGCCAAGAAATCCAAGAAAAAAAAAATCAAACAGGTAAAGGAAATGGTTCATGACCTAAAAATTGAAATAGAAACAATAAAGAAAATACAAACCAAGGGAATTCTGGAAATGGAAGATCTGTATAAGTGAACAGGAACTACATCATCAACAGAACACAAGAGATAGAAGAGAGAATTTCAGGCATTGAAGATATAATAGAGGAAACAGAGTCAATAGTCAAAGAAAATATTAACTCTAAAAGACTCCTAATACAAAAATCTGGGACACCATGAAAAGACCAAACCTAAGAATAATAGGAATAGAAGAAGGAGAAGAATCTCAGCTCAAAGGCACAAAAAATATATTCAACAAAATCATAGTAGAAAACTTTCCCAACCTAAAGAAGGCCATGCCTATAAAGGTACAAGAAGCTTACAGAACACCAAACAGAATGGATGAGAAAATAAAGTCTGCATGTGTCACATGATAATCAAAACACTAAATACGCAGAACTAAGGAAGAATATTAAAAGATTCAAGGGAAAAGGGCCAAGTAACATATGAAGGAAAACTTACAAGAATTACATCTGACTTCTCAATGGAGATTCTAAAAGCCAGAAGAGTCTGGACAGATGTTATGAAGACACTAAGAGACCACGGTTGACAGCCCAGACTACTATACCCAACAAAACTTTAATCATCATAGACAGAAAAAACAAGACATTTCCTGACAAAACAAAATTAACACTACCCATCCACAAATCCAGCCCTATAGAAGGCAGTAGAAAGAAAACTCCAACCCAAGGAAGTTAGCTGCACCCATGAAAACATAAGCAATAGATAATCTCACACCAGCAAATTCCAAAGAAGGGTAACACACACACACACACACACACACACACACACACACACACACACACACACACTCTACTACCATCACCAAAAAAATATCAGGAATTAAGAATCACTAGTCATTAATATCTCTTAATATCAATGAACTTAAGACACATCTTGATGGGGGCTGGATTTTTGGGTCAGGTAGAAACCTGGTGCAAAGGAAACACACAAATCTACAAAGATGACCCCAGCTAAGATTCCTAGCAATGGTAGATAAATAGCCTGAACTGGCTATCTCCTGTAATCAGATTGGCAACTACCCCAATTGTCATCAGAGAGCCTTCATTCAGTGACTGATGGAAACAGAGACTAAGCAGCACCAGCAAATTTGTGTAGTTTATTAAGCGAAGTTCTCTTTCTCTAAACAATGAAATCAACAGTGTGAAGAAATATGAACAGTGCTGTAGTTACACCATGGGCTCAACACTGTGCTTTATGATTTTCTGAGAGATTTACTAGAAAGATTTACTTGAATCACCACATTGTTTGAAGCATTCATGGTGTTATCAATAACTTCTTTCCCAGGATCTCCATAAAGCCAGTCCTGAATTATGTAGAAGTCTTTGATTACACTGGTTCTTTCTGACATGTGCTGGATCAGCTAGACTGGAGCACAAACATATTCAGAGGACTCTGTTGAAATTCTTCCTTCTCACTTATAAGTTGGATAGCCAGAGGACAAAAACTGGCAGATTACCGTACAATTGTGATCTCTGCATGCCACACTGATTGATGACCCTGATGGCCCTCTCCTGTGGAATCATGGGACAGCAAGCTTTAGCGACTGGTTCTAGAATATAAATCTCCTGTCTATAGTTCTTACACCCAAGAACGCTATGAAATGCTCTCCTGTCAGGCTGGTTCCCAGCCACTTAGACCCTTGACTCATGTCTTAGGAAACTTCACTCCAAATACAGAGTTGGAGGGGGATTTTCAGGCTACCACACAGTGTCAGTGGGAGAACAAATAACTCCTCTGAAGAGGACTTGTAAATTTTTTTTTACCAGAAATGGGGAGAAGTAGTTCTTGTCAACAGTGAGCAGACACTCCAGTCTCAGATAGCTGAAGATAGCAGACACAAACTCCTAGTGTAGTAGGACAAGCCCATAGGGTCGAGGAAATTGGCTCAGACCAGTTGCCAAGGCATGCACATAATATACTACTTAAGAGCCAACCTGGGGTCTGCCTGAGGGCCTAGCAACAGGAACTGTCAGAGATCCTGGTCGCTGTCAGAGTTCCTAGTTGCTGTCAGAATTCCTGATCATGCCCAGCCAATGAGGGATGACCACACAGACTGGGTGCTGGGAGGAGGGTATATAAGGCCTTCCCTGTTATTGAATAAATGAGTTCATTATTTGCCTTAACAGATTTCCAGTGTCTGTGTTGTTGACGCTGCACCTTCTCACCCCCTCCCCCAAGGGAGCAATTAGAATCCAAGCTACATTCTAGAAATAATGGAACTGATGAAGTAGAGTTGACAATGGAATAGTGATTTCATGGGAAAGGAAAAAGAAGAGGCTCAAGGCTGTCCTTTATTCTTGAACCTTCCACAAAAGGGCTATTATCCACTATCTGCTTCTCTAGTCCAAAGTGTTATAGTTTCAACCAACCTTATGGCACTTTTTTAGGGCATGGGATTTAATATTGGGAAGAGGGGATAAGGATGTCATCAATTAGAGTTTTACTTACCCTGGCTGACATGCCCTCTATAGTCCTATGTAGTGGTCCCTACAATGGAGAAAAATGTGCCTGCCATTCTTTATGTTTAGGGTTGTCCTATTTTGATAAACAATGTGCTCAGGGACTAGCTGGAGCTGGATTTTCAAAACATAATACTTAATTACAGATGCTCTTCCTAATTTCTTGTTGGGCTTTTAGTATTTCCAAAGTAGATGTTTCACAAGTGTAACTGCTCCAGAGTA
Source organism: Neotoma lepida (assembly GCA_001675575.1). Classification (NCBI taxonomy): domain Eukaryota; kingdom Metazoa; phylum Chordata; class Mammalia; order Rodentia; family Cricetidae; genus Neotoma; species Neotoma lepida. The sequence goes on from LZPO01097469.1 coordinate 64,328, forward strand.
TGGAAGTGCAACACTATAAATATGCTATAATTGCTGTAAACAAAAAATCACTTGGGATGGATGGATTAAGCCATAGATGCAACTTAGAAAGCATTTAGAAAACTCATCATGATACTTGGAATCATTTAAATTTGTGCCATGACCTTGACTTCATGATTAAAGTGAGAAGGAAAGAGAGAAATAAAGTACTGAGTTTCACATTAGTAATTGTTTTTAAGGAAATAACAGATCACATTTTATTATTCTTGCCTATCAATATAATTTTCTTTTGTTGAATGATATGCAAGGGAGTAGTATATTAGAAGCTGCTTGCCAATCTTGATTTCTCTGTCAAGTAGATATAAAACTCACTATAAGACATTTCATTTTTTCCCCCTTCAGGTAACACCCTGAGGCCTCGTGAATAATTACTTTATATGAGCTCTTCTTAGGAAATGACAACAGGTCAACTTTGGCCAGTGCTGTTAGCTTAGTCTTCACATGCTACTGAAGTATTTCTTACTTGGGGATGAAGATCGTCAATAAAATATTTTAATAAAATATGTTCTGCAGCAGCATTTTCCACTCCAAACAAAACAAAACACCACCAACAAAAAACAAGAAGAGGTAAGAAAAAAGTGCTGAGCAAGAGAATTAGTAAGTACACCTGACCTTAAACAGCAAGGCAGTTACTCTAAAGCCTGCACCAATGAAAGAAGAACCTGAAGAGTGTCCTCTACCCAACAGCATCTTCTGGAGTTTTCCTTCACAGTTGTGTATCGCTAAACACTCTGCTCAAAGGGCTTAATGGTCCACATTCTACAGTGGAAATAAATACACTTTGGAAGTCCTCCTGTTAGTTTCCTTAACATAACAAATACTGGATTTTAAAAGCTAACTTATTCAAAAGAAAAAAAAAAGACAGCAACATAAAAGTCTAAAGACTTGAAAGGAAATAGTCTAGACAAGTTTACAGAGAACAGAGATCCTGAAAGACAAATTCTGACCCTTAGTGGTCTTGCCAAAACTACTATTTTTTCTCTTATTATGGAAAGAACTACAAATATAAATAGAATTTATGTTAAGATAAAAATAGGGATTGTAAGATGAGGAAATTTTCACCATCCAATACTCATTGAGATGGTGTTAGTTATGTGCCAGGCACAGCAGGTCATACGCACAAATGTTGGGGAATATTATTTTAAGGTGTGTTACTTTTATGTTGCATTTGTTTTACTCTGTGAAGCTGTGTTACTGTGCCTAAAATACCTGATGGTCTAATAAAGATCTGAATGGCCAATAGTAAGGCAGGAGAAAGGATAGGCAGGGCTGGCAGGCAGAGAGAATATACAGAGGGAGAAATCTGGGAGGAAAAAAAGAAGTAGCCTGAGAAGGAGGAGGACTCCAGGGGCCAGCCACCCAGCTACACAGCAAGCCACAGAGTAAGAGTAAGTAAGATTTAAAGAGTAAGAGAATGAGAAAAGCCCAGAGGCAAAAGGAAGATGGAATAATTTAAGGAAAGCTGGCAAGCAACAAGCCAAGCTAAGGCTGGATGTTTAAAAGCAAGAATAAGCTTCCATGTGTGATTTATTTGGGAGCTGGGTGGCAGGCCCCCCAAAAGAGCCAAAACAAACAACAACAACACACACGCAGATTTCCTATTTTCTTGAAGTTTAACATTTTATGAAAAAATTGAAACAATCCAGGAGATTATAATGAATTCGAAACACTTTATTTTTGGTTGTGAGCCTACCCTTTAATGGCTGAGCCATCTCTCTAGTCCTCGAAACACTTTATATGAATTATCTTATTTAACTCATGATAAACTTATTTAGGCATTAACAAGGTGCATGCTGGTACATACTAACATTCAATTTTACAGGTGAAAAAAACTGAAGTGCCAGGTTCAACCAGGTATACAAATACAAAGTTCCAACCAGTATTTGAACTCAAGCAGCCTGAACCCACAGCTCATCTTCTAGTTACTGTTTTTGTTGCTTCTATTAAACTGTAAATGATGTGCTAGTTAGTATCTTAGGTAGTTCAGCAAGGTTAACATGACTGATGGCTGCTGGTGGAAGGTTCCTACAATGTTCAGAATTGTCATAGTGATGGACTTGGCGAAGCCAGGTTTTCAGAAAGCTATGAACACAGTGTAAGGAGAGGGAGGAAAGATAGTCACTGCAAACAGAGTTGTGATGTGTGTAGCTCAGCAGGTGCACAGGACAGACAGGAAGTACAATGTTCTGTTTGATCCGCCTTCTGGAAGCACGAACCTTTAACACCAGTAGCCAAGAGTCTATTTATGGATAGCTGAAGTCTGCTCTTAAGCCCTCTTCTCTCTTATTTTCCCCAAACCCTGGACTTTCAACTCACCAGGAATTCATACCTAAGATGAAAAGACAGACTAGATGGGCATAGGACCATAACTTCTTCCTCATATTGGGTCTTAGCATAATTTTCCATGCCCTGCTATCAACATTACCAGAACATTTTCTTTCCTTTCCTTTCTTAATTTTTTAAAATTTTATTTATTTTACATCTCGACTGTAGTCTCCCCTGCCTCCTCTCCTCCCAGTCCCTCCCCGCCACCTCCACTCTGTTCCTCTAATCCACTCCTCATCTATTTCCATTCAGAAAAGGGCAGGCCTCCTATGGATATCAATAAAACATGGCATATCAAGTTGGAGTAAGGTTAAGTTCCTTGCCTTAAGGCTGGGCAAAGCAACCCAGTATGAGGAATAGGGTCTCAAAAGCCAGCAAGAGTCAGAGACAGCTCCTGCTCCCACCGTTGGGCATCCCACAAGAAGACCAAGCTACACAACTGTCATGTATATGTAGAGGGCCTAGGTCAGTCACATGTAGGCTCCCTGGTTGTCGGTTCAGTCTCTGTGAGTTCTTANGATGAGCCCAGGTTGGTTGATTCTGTGGGTTTTCTTGTGATGTCCTTGACCCCTCTGTCTCCTCCAGTCCTTCCTCCCTATCTTCAGCAGGATTCCCTGAGCTTGGCCTAACGTTTGGCGACCACAGCATTTTCTAAAACTCCTCTTCTCATTCCCAAGAACACTGAACACTGTAAATATCTCAGTCAAGATCCTAACAGATTGTGAGAAAGTAGAACAGTCATTAGCGTCCCTATTTTATAGCATGTCTAACACCCAAGGCAGTTTACAGGAGGAGGCATAACACTTAGGAGGTCTGCAGGGGATGCCAAAACATCAAGCTCCCACCAAAGGCGCTGGGATGTGGTTTTTTTTTTTACATTTCTTACATTCTCAAGCCACTCTGACTAGACTGTTATGTGGCAAAGCATTTGTAATCAATCACAGGAGCTTGTTTCTTGAGGTAGCAATATTACTCAAGCATTTTATGTGATTATTTTGTCCTTTTAAAGATTACACATCCTCAATCATTTCTGCTATGGCCAACCAAGAGACCCACGAATTCAGAGCAGACCTTTTATTGTTCTTGTGTTAGCAGAGGTAGGGTACTCAGCAGGAGGTTCCAATGAGTTACAATGGGACACGATTCATTAGGGAAGAGTTGCAAATATATAAATCAACATGTCAAAGGAGGAAAATGGGTGGACCCAATGGGAGATGCACACTATATACATATTTGTTCCACTCTGTGCAGGCTCACCTGTCTTTGGTGGCTCACACCATATAATAATCAATTATGCTGACAAGCTTCGCTACAAATTCTTTCAGCCTGGGTTACTCAAGCACCTCTGAGGTAAGATCTGGAGCCCTCTGAGGAGGAGAAAGAGCAGGAAGCTTGGCTCCCAGCAAAATGGAACATATGGACCTGTTCAGGGGAGAGAGCATGTGAGCAAGCATGCAAGCATTCACACACGCAAGGGGAAATTTGTTCAAGGGTAGACTACAATCCAGATATGCTTTATACTGGGAGTGAAAACATCTGAGAACTAATAACTTCTAAAATTGCTTCTCATTAAAAACAAACAAACAAAACCAACCCCAAACTAGCAGTTGTAAACCCAGTATTCTAGCTCATTCCAGGAACAACTATTCTACATGACCTTTCCATGTTGAACAAGTCAGAATGTGTTGCATGCCCTCAAAACTAAAAGACTAGCCAACAGGAGAGCTGGGCTCCCAATGTGTTTTCCTGCTGACTGACTTCAGAGAGTAGATCCAGTCTCTCTTCCTTTCTTTGCAAGGAGTGGAGTACTCTTCATGACCCAAGATGACATCTCCAGCTCACCCACTGTAACATAAGCTTAGGTTTTAGGTCACCTTCTAAGATTTAGGCCCACGTCATCCATACTTGACTTTCTTAGGTTTTAGCTACTGAAGCATATGATTTGTGAGGAAATGGACCAAAATGAGCTTGGAAATCCCTATGATGCATTCCAGTGAACTAAACTCAGGGCATCCTGCCAAAGCTAGTGTGAAAAGAACAGTAATAGAACCACCTACACACTGCCCAGGGAGGCAACTTTCCTATCATGAATAAGAATGGTAAGTGGTTAAAAACCAGAATATTGAAGTTTGAAGTGTCTCCTAAGACAGTCTTCACACAGGAAACACCTACACCCCTGGGAGGTTAGTCAGTATTTAGAATGTACAATTCTAACAGTGGGGTTTCACTAGTCAGGGAAATGGGTAGATGAGCAAGAGATTTTTTTTTTTTTCCCCGAGACGGAGTTTCTCTGTGTAGCTCTGGCTGTCCTGGAACTTACTCTGTAGCTAATTTTTTATTTTATTAAGTAAAGACCTTTTCTAAGGTCGTGAAACAACATAAAACATAAAATCTATAATATCATTGTTTTTAAAGGTGTGAATGTTTTAATAGGAAGAATAGTTCTGCCCAAGGAAATAAACTTACTATGTCTCTCTCTCTCTCTCTCTCTCTCTCTCTCTCTCTCTCTCTCTCTCTCTCTCTCTCTCTCTCTCTCTCTCTCTCTCCACTTACCTTACTTCACTTACTTTCTGTGGCTCATATGATGGACAGAAGGACCTGGGTTAGTGAACTGGCCTTTGGGGGCCATCACTCTTAGGAGTAGGTATTAGGCATCAGTAATAAACAATGCAGACACTACATCTGATGAGACATATGCACAAAGTTCCAATGCTGGCTGTGAGTGCTTTCAACTTTGGGTGAGACTATTAAGCTCTGGTGTTTAAGCCACAATGATGCTAAACTGGAGCCTCATATTTCCTATCTCTTCTCACTAGACTGTAGATGAGAACAGAAACATACTCATATAATTTCAAAAGTAGGAAAAGTAACATGTATAAAGACTCAGCTGTCATTATTTTATCTTTGGTTTGCTAAGTACAAATATTTAAAAATACAACATTAGCACAAAATTCAAATGCATTAAATGAGATTATTCAGCAGCCTTTTCCTGTGCGGTACTTAGGAGGAGGCATTTTGAGAACATGCACATATAATTTGGAAAGAAAATTCTAATGATTCATAAAATTACCATGGTTCCCATGTAGCTGAAAACAATAGAACCCACAGCAAAATATAGACTGAGCATTCAAATGATTATAATGGCCTTTCATTTTTTCTTTTAAACTCTCTGCTCCTGTTATCACTTGAATTATTTTTTAAATGAAAAGTAGAATGCCCTTGCTGCCCATTTTCTTCTTTTATTGTTTCTATTTTATTCTAAGAATGAGGGTAAAATTAAGAACCTAGATCACTGGAGATTTCCAGATGGCCAGACAAATGAGTGCTTTGGCTCCTGGGCTTGCTTTTTTCCTAGACACAGACACCCATCTTGCACTCTGTCTCCATGGCGTTTGTTCAGTGAACATTTGATTTAGCCTAAGTACCTTAAATTTGTGACAACTGAATTTCTTCTTTTAGTAAAGACTAAAATTGATTTAATTGCTGAAATCAAAAGGGAAATATTCTAAGCAGTTTGAAAAATGTTCCTTTTGGGCTTAGAGTGTAGCTCAGCAGCGCGGAGCTCGCCTGGCAAACATGAGGCTCTGAGCCCAACACTTGGAGTGCGGACGGGGACACAATGTTCTTTACTTCCCAGGCACACATATTTAAAAGAAAATGTTAAAGTTCATATTATAGATTTTAACTTTTGCAAGGTATTCTGAAATGTAACTGTTTTTCTTCTTATTTGTCTCCATTCCTAATGACTACATCTTCTCTCTTTTATTTCATTTTCTACTAGCTCCCTGTAGCTATTATTCTGTTACAACCTCAGACCATGTTGCCTCTTCTTTGATTTACACATGTTTCATGATACTGTCCTTGACTTTTACTACACAATAAGCTGGTAGAGAGGAGAACAACTGCCAAGTATTTATTTATTCATGTTATTTGAGACAAAGTCTCACTATGTAGTCCAGGCTGGCCTTGAACTCATGATCTCATGTCCTAGGCTTCTTAGTGCTGAGGCTATATGTGTGAACCATCATGCCCAGCTTACAACTACTTACTTCATTAAACAAATGTGCACATATTGCTTACTGCCCTGTTGAAATTTTTCTAGGTGTTTTAAAAATTAATTTATACCTCATAATAGTTGATCTCTATATAGATAATAAAACTGAGACTCAAAAGATTCAGTAAGAAGCCCAAGGTGACAACTAGTGAGTGTGGGGCCAGATTCAAAGTCATTTAGTTAGTCTGTCTCAATGCCCTTGCTCTTAACTACTACCAGGCAAGGAATCTGGAGCAGTTGGTAAAAGTGATGGGAGCTAGATACAGAGAAATGGATGACTGGCTCATTGGGGATGAAAAGGAAAAAGAGCCAGATCAGGACATGGACATGAACTCAGAGCAAAAATCTCAGCCTAATGCTCACTAGGGTTGAGTGCCAAAGAAACATGAGATATGACTATCTTGGAGGGAAAATTTTGCCATCTTGAAGAGAAATGGTAACATGGTGGCTCAAACTCAGGAGCAGAGACAAGCATGGCTGACTGTATGCTGACAGCCATCTGATAGCTGGGTCTCCTGGAAATGGAAGGGTCCTAACTTGTGTTCCCTGGCTTTGGCTATGTAAGTAGTTCTAATATGGTTGATTTTAAAAAGCCAATGCGACATCATTAAACTTAGAGCTGGGAAGAAATGCATAGCAACACGTGCAGTGATTGGGNTGGAAGCCACATGAGATGCAGATAACTTCAAGAACAGGGGTAGTAGTATGATCTCTGGTAGAATAACTAGAACCTGATTAATTCACAAACATTATCATTGCTCTTGATGCCAAGGAGTTCATTTTTCACTAATACCTTTCTTTTTTAATCAGCTCACAGGATTTCTGTGAATTTTAGACCCAGATCTTGGGGGCTCACGAGGATGATTCAAATACACCCTGTACTAGTCACTTTCCTCATCTGTGGCCAGATATCTGACAAGAAGCAAATTAAAGAGGAGCGGTTTGTTTTGGCTCATGGTTTGAAGGGGCAGAGTTGCCATGCCATGGTTTGGTGGCAGGACCATGATACTGCTTGTTCACATCTCAGAGGATCAGGAATTCCACAGGAAATAGAAATCCCTATGCTCAACTGTTGGTCTCATTTCTTTCCTTTTTATCCAGTCAAGTACCAAGGCATGGTGCTGCATACATTTCAGGCAGTTCTTCAACCCTCTGTCAATTCTCTTTGGAAACACCCTCACAGATGGCCCAAAGCTAGACCCCATTAATGGTCTAAGTTTTCTTTTTCTTTAAAAAAATTAATTACATAATAAATACAGCATTTCCCCACTTCTCTTTACTTCAACCAATCTCTCCCATGTCCCTCCTCAGGTTTTCTTAATCCAACCAATGAAACAATGAAAATCAGCCATCAGAGAGGGCCGATTCAGAGGTAGATCATTCATCATATTTAAAGTAAGTCAAAATGATAAAACCTGTAAAAGGAAAACTATGACTACGGAATTTAATGAAGGCAATTTATGTAAAAATCTGGACATAGTGCTGAGAAAACTTACATGGAAAGCTCTGAGATAGACTAAAGCAAAGCATGAACAGCAACTAGCCACATTAAGAATGGACAGTCTGCTGAATTTATTAAAGTTCCCCAAGTCAAGCCCAGGGTCCAGCACCATCATGGTGAGGAAAGATTTCTTGCACTCAATGGATTTCCATAACACCTGTTTTATGAGGTCTTTCAGATTTGTATCATTTGAGTACAAAGAGATGTGTGGAGGTATATGCAAGGGGGAAAATCTTCTTAATGGAGAATATTCTGCCTATTTCTTTTGTTGCTTAAGATTTTATTTGAAAATGAGTCCACCAAGTAAGATACATTAAAATTTTCTGACCCCCCCAGTTCTTTCTGTAGGTTTTACTAAGTATACTACAGTGTAGAATTTATGTATAAGACATTTANCAAATGTGTGTTAGACTGAAAGATTAGAGCAAGGTCCATCTCATTACTCCAAACTGCCAAATAATGGGCTGTTTTGCTAATTGATACCTGAACATATAATATAATTGGCAACTCTGCATAGCAGAGAGCCTTAGGTCGAAAACCAGGAAGCTTCCAGAACCCAAGTGGCAAGCTGTGGCTGGAGTGGAGTTATTAGCACAGCTGTCACCTTGTTAGCTGCAGAGTGGAAGCACAGAAGCAGCCTCAGCTTGGCTTTGGGAATGCCAGAAGAGACGGGGCCGTTTGGTTTCACTGAGCACACAGCTTCTGTTCCCCTGATGCCCTCACACTGGAGAGTAGGAATCTTCTGCCATAGCATTATAGTGTAGAGAAGGGAGTCTATCTTTCTGCAACACTTGATATGTTCTAGCATGGAGGCAAAGAAATAGAATAACTATGTCTAAAGGAAAACCTCTAGTAAACTCTTTTTCTAGAAAAAGCAGTTAGTATTTTTTTAAGCATCCACCACCAGGGAAGCACCATGCTGCGAAGATGTAAGAATAGAGGAGCAAAGGAGTAGTGTGTGTGTGTGTGTGTGTGTGTGTGTGTGTGTGTGTGTGCGCGCGCGCGTGCGCGTATTACGTGTTAGTGAAAGTACATGAGTATGGATATGTATGTGCATGTGGAGGCCAAAGGTCCTCAATCACGCTCTGCATTTTTTTTTTAAAGTAGGAAGTAGGCTTGAATACACTGGCACAGGAGACCACTTCCTAAATATAACACCAGTAGCACAGATACTGAGAGCAACAATTAATAGATAGGACCTCATGAAACTGAGAAGCTTCTGTAAGGCAAAGGACACAGTAAACAAGACAAAACGACAGCCTATAGAATAGGAAAATATCTTCACCAACCCCACATCTGACAGAGGGCTGATCTTCAAAATATATAAAGAACTCAAGAAACTAGACATCAAAATAACGAACAATCCAATTAAAATATGGTCTACCGAGCTAAACAGAGAATTCTCAAAGGAAGAATCTCAAATGGCCGAAAGACATTTAAGGAATTGCTCAACATCCTTAGTTGAGCATCAGGGAAATGTAAATCAGGACGACTCTGAGATACCATCTTACACCTGTCAGAATGGCTAAGATCAAAAACACTGAAGACAGTTGATGTTGGAGAGGATGTGGAGCAAGGGGAACACTCCTGAACTGTTGGTGGGAGTGCAAACTTAAACAGCCACTTTGGAAATCAGTACAGTGGTTTCTCAGAAAATTGGGAATCAATCTACCTCAAGACCTAGCCATACCACTCTTGGGCATATACCCAAAGAATGCTCAACCATACCACAAGGACACATGCTCAACTATGTTCATAGCAGCATTATTCATAATAGCCAAAACCTGGAAATAACCTAGATGCCCCTCAACTGAAGATTAAGAAAATGTGGTACATATACACAATGGAGTACTACTCAGCAGAGAAAAACAATGACATCATGAAATTTGCAGGCAAATGGATGGGACTAGAAAATATCATCCTGAGTGAGGTAACCCAGACTCAGAAGGACAAACATGGTATGCACTTACTCATAAGTGGATACTAGATGTAAAGCAAAGGACAACCAGACTACAACCCACAACTCCAGAGAAGCTAGCTAACAAGGAAGACCCAAAGAGGGACGCATAGAACGCCCTGGGAAGGGAAAATAGATGAGATCTCCATGAGTAAACTAGGGATGAGGGGTGGGCAATGGAGGGTAGGGGATGGGATATGAGAACGTAAGGGAATGGGATGGTTGAACTGGAATAGGGATGGAGTGGGAAAGCAATGAAAGAGATACCATGATAGAGGGAGACATCATGGAGACAGAGAGAAACCGGGTGCTAGGTAAGTTCCCAGGAATCCCCAGAGATGATCCCAGCTTGGACTACTAGAAATAGTGGAGAGGGTGCCTGAACTTAACTGGCTTGCCCCAGTGATCAGACTGGCGAATACCCTTACTGTCATCACAGAGCTTTTCTCCAATGACTGATGAAGCAGATGCAGAGGCCCACAGCCAGGCACCAGGCAGAGCTCCAGGAATCCAGTTGGGGAGAGAGAAGAGGGATTCTATGAGCAAGTGCATCAAGATCATAAGGCAGAAACCTGCAGAGACGACCAAACCAAACTAGTGGGAACTCATGAAAGTTGGATCAATGGCTGTGGAGCCTGCATGGGACTGGGCTGAGCCCTCTGTATCAAGAGACAGTTGTGTAACTTGATCTGCTTGGGGGGCCCCTGGCAGTGGGATCAGAATCCATCCCTGGTGCATGAGCAGGCTTTTTGGAGTTCACTACCTATGATTGGACACCTCTTGCAGCCTTGAGGCAGGGGGAGGGGCTTGGACTTGCCTCTACTGGATGTGCCTGTCCATGGGAGGCCTTGCCTTCTTACTGGGGGGAGGCTGGGGCAGACGGGAGGAGGGAAGAGGGGGATCTTTGACTGTTGTGTAAAATGAAGGGAATATTTTCTTAATTAAAAAAAAAGACAAAAGAAAAGAAAAGAAAAGAAAAAAGACATGTTTTTCACTGAACCTGAAGTTTGCTGACTAGGCTAATCTGGCCAACTAGCAAGCTACTGGGATTTTTCTATCTCTACCTCTACCTCTCCAGCACTGAGATTACAGGTACCTGCTGCCGTATCTGGACTTTTATGTGGGTTCTGAGATCTGAACTCAGGTCCTCATGCTTGCAAGTAGTACTTTACCAACTGAGCCATCTTTCCAGCTAAGACTAGCTTTTAATAATTTTATTTTTGTGGTACTGGACCTAGGACCTTAATTATGCTAGGCAGGTGACCTATGAGCTACACTCCTTGCCTGCTCACTTACTTGGTCACTAGCTTACTTACTTCCTTTTTATCTTTTTAGATGGGGTACTGCTATGAAGCCCAGGTTAGCCTGGAACTTGTGATCCTTCTTTCAATAGGCCCCCAAGACAAGGGTTACTTTCCTATGCCACTATACCCATTAGGAGACTAACTCTCATAAAGTGCCTCTTCTATACCAGGAGGTGGGGTATGTGGTTAGGTGAAGTAGGGCCACATATTCCTGGTCATTTGATCTTCACATACCTCAATTTAATGATGAGTCAGGGAACTGCTAAATGGCTAAATTCAGTGTTCAAAGGAATGTTGCAGGCCAGCAGGGGGACTTGCAGCAGCCCTCAGGCTTTCCTTTGCCAAACTTTGTGTTTTTACTAAATCACATTGCATCTGACATTACCAAATATTAGGCAAAGGCCCGACTTGAACACATGGAACAATCTAGTTTTAGTCAACTAGAAGACGATAGAAAAGGTGGAATTACATACACCATTCATTGTGGCGAGGCACACTTTAGAACAGTATTACAGGCAAATTAGGATCCTCGATGAGCTGTTAGGGAGCACCATTACAAAAGCTGGATTTCCCAAGTATGAGTAGGAAGGAAAAATGGGGTAGGTATTACATACTCCTCTTCAACACCTGGTGGGATAGGGAGGGCAGGGTCTTTTGAGTAAGTGCAAAGGTAGCAGGAAAGAGATGTGGACAGAGGGGATTAATTTGCTGACAGGTAAAGAAGGAGTCTGAATATACATACCATTTCTTCCCAAACCCCACTATAATAACATTAAGAAAGTCATCTTTTTTTCCATGATACAAACAGGTAGGAAAAGGGGTGAGAAAACAAAGAATGCTGGATTTGGAAGCTGAAAAGCAGATCAGTGGGCATGTTCCTAACAGACTTAAGAAAATGGAATCCTGTGAGAGTTCCTAATAGCTCCAGACACATCTGGATGTGGGGCAAAGGAGGAGGAGTGGCCGAAGAAAAGTATGAATGGAGGTCTATTTAAGAAGGAATCGGATCCCAGATCCTTTCTTAAGCTGGGGACTCTCTCCCCTCCACTCTAGCAAAATGGTGAAGCTTTCCTCTCTGGAAACAATAACGCAAGTCCCAGGACTGGGACAGCATGAGAAACGACACGACATGGGTAGTGGGAGAACTATGGATATTGGATGTAAAATTCCCAGCCTACCCCATCCTCTTCCCACTGTTTTCCTGGATGCTGGCACCATGCCTCCGATCTCCAGAAAACAGGGCAGAGCATTTTTGTGGAGGTGGCTATAAAGGAAAGACGGAAGATATATACATTGAAGTCTTCCAGAACAAACTGCCCAGCCAGATCTTCACAACCTGTGACCTCAGCCCCAAGCTACAAAGTGCAATCAGGAGGATAAATCCTATTCTTACTCTGAAGCACAGAAAGCATTTTCCAGAATCAAGCAATACATAGAAGCATTATTCTTCTCCAATGTCATTGGCAATTTGGTTACTAAATTTATGAAAAAAAAATGAAAACCCTCAAATACATGCAAATTTAAGAGAAAAGGCCCTAAGTAAAATGTCTTAAACATTCCTTAGAACCATATAGTAGATAACATACATACATTGCCAGGCACAAGATAAGAATTTTCCTTTTGTAGATATTATTTTAAGGTGTGTTGTTTTGTTTATGTTGCTTTTGTGTAACTCTGTGAAGCTGTGTTACTGTGCCTGTCAAAAACACCTGATGGTCTAATAAAGAACTGAATGGCCAATAACAAGGCAGGAGAAAGGATAGGCGGGGCTGGCATGCAGAGAGTATATATAGAGGGAGAAATCTGGGAGGAGAGAGCTAAGAGCCAGAGAAGGAGAAGGACTCCAGGGGCCAGCCACCCAGCTACACAGCAAGCCATGGAGTAAGAGTAAGGTTTACAGAAGTAAGAGAAGGGGAAAAGCCCGCAGGCATAAGGTAGATGGGATAAGTTAAAGAAAATTGGCAAGAAACAAGCCAAGCTAAGGCTTGGCATTTATAATTAAGAATAAGCTTCCATGTGTGATTTATTTGGGAGCTGGGTGGCGGGCCCCTCAAAAAAGAGCAGAAAACAGCACCACCGTTTAATGAAATTAATCAGCACACATTTGCTCAGCACTGTACCAAGAGCATTCATTCTTTTTTCATATTACACTCATCAGTGAGGCACTAAGGACTTAGGAAAGTGAGGAGGGTTTCCCACTGCTATCACACAGGTATCTAATACCTTTAAGGAAATGTAGCCAGATAATCTGACAAAAAATTCCGTTTTAACTGCTACAAGAAACTTGTATGTGTGTGAGAGACACAAAGCATCTCCTTCCTTACCCATGTGAAAACTAACTAAGTCCTTGGCTCTCCAGGCAAGCAGGAATAGCTTCCTTCTTTTGGTGCAGGACAATCTACAGCCAGGTCGCTGAGAGAAGAAGTGGAGCTGGGGCTACCCTCAGCATAAAGGGAAGAAAGTGCTTTATGCTTTGAAAGGGTTGAAAGGATGGTAATAGCAATATTGCTGAACATTTACTAGAAGCTGACTGTCAAGTTAGGAAAAACAGTAATAAAAATTGTAATTGAATTTACTTAATTAATCATGAAGAAGGTCCTGTTATTAAAGTTGTATAAAACAGAAAACTGAGGTAAAGAAAGGTTACACAGTTGGTAAGTGGCAGGGTCAGAACTTGGACCCAGGTGGCCTGGATCCTATGCTTAATGGCTTAGTTACTCAGAATGGACCCCTGGAGCCTGGACATACATAGACTGAGGAGCGGAATCTTCCATAGTGCCTCCACAGTGCTGTGTATCAGATATGAGGAGGTGTGTGACTGTCTGGGGACAACTGTATACTATATGGTATGGCACTTCAAAACACCACACTTCATCAAAGACAAAAGCTTTGGTTGAATTTGGCTGGCCTACTGGAGAAACTGCTGGGTAACCAGAACCAGATGTTTTCAAATCAACCAAAGGGATTTGCAAATGAACCTCTCAGCAAAAACTTTGATGGACAGAATCTGCTTTGGTACAGAGCCTGTACATTTCTTTCTTCATTAGACACTGCATGTGTCTTGTAAAGCTCTAAACCTAAGCTTCAAATATAAGTACTGAGGAGATGGATGTACCAATTAGCTTGATTGTAGTAATCATTTCACAATGTGTACAAATCATCAGGTTGCACACCTTAACTATATACAATTTTTATTTGTAAATTACCTTTAATAAAGATTAAGAGAGGGGAGAGCCTTCAAATCTTCAGATAATACAAGCTCTCAGATCTACAGATGAATAAAAATGAGCTGTATTTTGGAATGGAAAAAGCAGATAAAAAATTAATAGGAAGGATACCTGTCAGAGCCAAGGGTCAGCGGAAGAAGGAAGTTTAGTGTCTAGATTAACCAACTGCTACTGTGCAGCATGCATGTTGGAGCACCCCTCACTAGTAACAAGATAACACNCTTACCAGCATGGCCTTCCCACCACCATCATGCCCGGCCATCTTCTGTTCCACCCCACAGCTGTACAGGAGAGCACACTCCTCCTCACGTTCTTTACTCACCGGCCCTCATCATCCCACCCATCTGCACCTCCAGGCTTTGTTTATCTGGAGCAGCCAAAGGCACAACAAATACTTTATACATTCTTCACCATTCAGTGCCAAAGTAGAGGTGACTTCTGCAGACAGGAGTTTGCACCCATTTCAATGGCTGCAAATTGTTATGCAAGTAATTTATGAGTTTATACAGCTATTAATTCTTAATTCTTTGAATAATAAATACTAGTATATTATTATTGCTTTCAGTTCCTAAATCACAAATATATTGCTTTTTAAAATAATGTGAAGTCATGGCTGGAGATAAAATATCTCAGTGGCAGGGCACTTGATTAGCATTCATGGGAAAAAAGTGAACCTGAAAATCAGAAAGCCAAAATTTTATAGAATAAATAGATCTGACTAAGGGCCCATGGGTAAACTACAAGAGCTTTGGTACCTAGGTTTATAACCACCAGTTATGCAACTTGGAAACTTCTATTTTTATAAAATTTTATATATATATATATATATATATATACACACACACATATATATATATACATCATGTATATATACAAAACAAAACTACTTTTTGTACTTAATTTCTTAGTTAATTAGGTTCTTAAAAAACATAAGGTTTGAGAGCAGCATTATCTTCTCCAACTAGAAATCTCATGTGCAGCAAAGAGCATGAACACTCTAATAAAGAAAGACTCATGATATAGATGCACTGTTCATATCCCTGTGGTACAGTTTAGGTTTCCTGGAAGCAAACCAAATCTTGCTCACTTCTGTATATTTCAGCACACTTATGACAGTGTCCAGGACAGAGTTAGCAACCGGTTATTCTTGAAATCATCACAGAAGTAGGAGAAAAAGAGCTTCTGGTATTTCTTCAAACTCAACAGCTGCCTCCATTAAGGACACACCTCTCCATCAGAAGACAGAATAGGGACAGGACAAAAGAATAACTGGTCTGGATTTAAAAAGATAAAAAGCAGAAAAGGAAGCCAGGGATGAGCTTCAAGCACTGGCGAGGACCTCTGACCACAATGTTCATGGCCATTGAGTATTCTCAGGATCTTGNGAACATCCTGTCCATGCCTTAGATTTCTGCCCTTCGCACTCCTGCTCTAAGGGACCTGGTCATCTGGCCTAATTCCTGTGTTTTCACCTCGTAACATGGAAGTCTATCCAGATCCAGATTGATCATGAAAATATTTGTCCCATATCTGGTACATATAATTTGCTTAGGAGATCTATCTCTTATTCCACAATTATAGATAATCATGCCATGAATTTTTTTGTTTCCTAACTTGAGCACATAGCATCTTAAGGAGAGAAGGACAGAATTTGGCAATGTATTATTTACTAATATGCAACAGATTGAAATGATTAAAATTAATACTTATTGGGAAAGTTTGGGGGGTTAGTAATGATGTAATGATTCCTATAAAGTTTTATAAATTAATGAGAACCCTTGAAGCCTTTTTGGTCTGAGAGAGTATAGAAGAGTAAAAACAATGCAGAATCAGAACAGATGGACATTAGATTCTGATCTACCACTTACTAGTTATACATTTATATAAATCAGTTTCCTTCTACGTAAAATAGCAGAAAGAGCCTATCTTATGAGGGTGTAATGCACACAGTACACAAAAGCAAGATCTTAAAATGTCATCCTAATGAATACTCATTGATATTATCAGCTTGCACATTACAAATCAAATGGCTTAATCTAATCAACCTTCAGAACCTCTGAACAGATAATTTACCTGGTCATGCTACTTTATACTGTTTCATCACAGCCACATAGATACTAGAAATGACATCAGATACATGGTCAGCATTCATCCAAGTATTACCTGATGATGGTAATGAGAGTAAGTCCTCAGCATGGAGAGAACACAACCCAGGGTCAACATGAGAGAATTACACATACTATTGCTACTGCTATTACTCTCACCAGATGGAAGGAGAAAACAATAGCTCAAGGGCTACCTACTACCTCTTTTGAAATCTGTTAGCTCATATAACTGGTCAATATATTACAGTAAACTGTGGATTGCTTCAACTGTCAGCCACTAGCACAGTGCGGCAAAGCTGGGAGTTTATCCAAATAGCAAAGCTATTTCAGACTAGACGGGATCCTCTAACATAGCCTTTACTTTTCTTGGCAAAATGTTTAAATGAAATGAATATACAAACTGCAAAACAATTATCTGGGTTGCCAAATTATTCAGACTCATGGATCTCTGCAACTATTCAGAGACTCTCAGCCTGGTAACTGTTGCTTTAGATGTTAAATTTCTTTTTCTTTCTTTCTTTCTTTCTTTCTTTCTTTCTTTCTTTCTT
>LZPO01097471.1:8231-33288 GCA_001675575.1 Neotoma lepida
GGTGCAGAGCTGTTTTCAGGTCCTACTGAGCCACAAGGGAGGTGAAGGGGCAGGGAGACTGCCTGAAACGAAAGTCCGCAGAGCCTGGGAGCAGCTCCCTGGGTAGTGGTGCCCACTCCCAGGGCTTCACCAGACGCTGAGTCAGATGCTCCAGAAACCAGAATTCNTATCCGTAAATTCCTCAGAAAATTCAGCATTTCTCTAGTTTGAGAACTCGTATTTTTAATCTTTCTTTTTCTATTTTATTGAAAATAGATGTTTTTCTCACATAATGCATCCTGATTGTGGTTTCTGCCTGCTCTGCCCAGTTCCTCCCTACCTTCCCTCCCATCAAGATCCACTCTCTTTCTATCTCTCATTAGAAAACAAACAGGCTTCTAAGGGATAATAATAATTTAAAATAATAAAACAAAAGCTAATACATTGGAATTGAACAAAACAAACAGAGGGAAGAGAGCCCAAGAGAAGGCAAAAGAAACAGAGACCCACTTGTTCACACATTCAGGAGTCACATAAAAACATTAAACTAGAAGCTATGTTATATATGCAGAGGACCTGGTGCAGACCTGTGCAGGCCCTGTGTTTGCTGCCTCAGTCTCTGTGTGTTCACGTGTACTTTGATCATGTTGATTTAGAGGACCTTGTTCTCCTGGTCCTCCATCCCCTCTGGCTCTTACACTGTTTTTACCTCTTCTGCAGGGAGGGTTCCCTGAGCTCTGAGGAGAGGGATTTGATGGGGCCATCCCATTTAGAACTGAATTGAGAACCCTTATTTTAAGTTTCCACATTGATTTCAGGAGCCAGCAGACCGACTAGCTGACAAACTATGAAAGGAAAAGGTTTTTAGGGATTGGAAAAATTGCTGATGAGACTAAAACAACTTTCTTTTGCTGTTTTCCAGGAACTTTTAGATTATTAGAATAGCAGAACACATTTGTTAGTATTTTGCATTTGTATGTATCTTATGTGTGTATATATGTCTGCTTGTGTGNGGGTACATGTGTGAGCACGCATGTATGTGTATTGGCTTGAAATTGATGTTGAATGTTTAGGATCCCGTATCTCTAATTCTGGGATTACAGGTGACTGCCATGCCTACCTGGCTTTCTATGTAGGTTTGGGGATCCAAATTGTCGTCCTTATGATTACCTGGCAAGTGCTTTATACATTGAGCCATCTCTCAGGCCCTATTAATTTTTTGAATGACATATAATGTCTATACATATTTTTGAGGCATAATATGGTTTGTTTTATGTATACATTGATTTATTAATGTTACTAGCTACTGGGGAAAGCAGAGTGAAGGGGACAGGGAAAGGTTAGTGAAAGATACATTTAGGTAGGAAGAATAAATTCTGGTATCTCTGTCATAGAGTGAGAGTATGGTTAACAGTAATGCATTACATATCTACAAATAGAAGATACAGCCTTGAGAGTTTGATGACCATTGTTGGCATAGTTTTTGTGCAACCTCTGCTGTTATGAACTATTTTTTACTTTGTGTTCCCTGTGTGTGCATGCAAGTATACATGTGTGTGCACAAGAAAACAACTCCTGCTGTGGTTCTTCAGTCATCCCCTTGTTTTCAGTCCACTCTGTTTTCTTGAGGTGCGGGTTCTCTTATTTTCATTTTTAATTAGCATACAGTGTAATAGGTTTCATTATGACACTTTATATGTAGTTTGTTTTGTTATCTATTTTGAGTATGGTTAATAAACTGAATTTTATTTGATGGCTATGACTTTTATCTCGTATTGAAAACAGTATTATATGCGTCTGTTTTCTGTTTTCCTAGGCTGCTCTTTATGGATGTGGCTGCTGGGCTGAAAATACTGGAGCTCATAATCCCTACTCCACAGCTGTGAGTACCTCAGGTATTTGCTGCCCTCATGACCATTTTTTATAACTACAATCTGTCAGTCATTAATAATTAAAATCAGTATTTTTGTGGAAACATTTATGAGAGTATTGATGTATGAAAAACATCATTAATATTTGGGAGGTTTTAAAGATTGTTTAGTTTCTAATTATAAACACTCTGCAAACTATCAGTAAAACTCTGATATTAAGTATAATTTAATCCTATTTTATTATCTAATGACCCATGATAGTTACATTCACNTCACAATTGATGTCAAAGCAGTGAGGCATTTCAAAAATTATCATGTAATCTCTTGAGTAAAATGTAAATGTAAAACTCACATGATGTGCTTCAGAATATATAGCCTATGGCATTTCCTCATACTGTCCTTTTAATAAAATACAGAACCTTCTCAGTATGCATATTAAGAAAGTTTATGCTTTAGTATTGATTGAAATAGAATGCGCATGTGTGATGTGGTATGTGTGCGAACATGTGCTTGAGCATACACATATATGTGTGTCGATATGTTCCTGTGCTGTAGGGATGGGAAATAGGGATGGGGGAAATTAAATGGGTAGAATAATAATCTGTTTTCAGGTTTTATAATACTGATATTACATATATTTGAAGCTTTTTCTCTTTATGTGGTGATACTGCTGGTGGACAAGGTCAGAGCTGGTTCACTCCTTCCCCGTGTATCCCTCAAGCTACAGTTCTGTTCTTTTTCCAGACAGCCCCAGGCTTTATCACATCTGTGCAGCACAGATATATCTTCCATTCTTTTCTTCACCCCTTCACTTTCTGACCACATTGGTTTTTGTTGTCTAGTACAGTAGCTTGCCTATGCTTCCTGCTACTCATCCTGTGATCTACAGTAATATACAGTGTATTAATAAATAGTCATATGTTGTTTGAACTCACCGATGTGCTGTTTCTCCAGGCTGGCCTTTCCCCATTTCAGACTCTAGTGTGTTTACCTTAGAGTGTTCTCTAAGATCCCTTGACCTGGAATGGTCATTTTCCTCTTGAAAACAGTTGTGCGGTTGAGTTCTCTTCATTTCTCTATATGCCTTATCTTGCTGGTTTGGTGTCCTTGCTATCTTCCTGATTTCAACTGTTTTCTCTTTACCTATTAACTTCTACATCTGTGTCTTCTATGAATTTTTTCTGGAAGTCTACATACATCCTTTTTGTCTTCCTGGTGAGTATTCCTCTGTGAGTTTTATNTAATTTTTTTCCCAAGACTACCTTTCTCCATTTTTTTTTCTTAAAAAAATTTCAAAATTACATTAATATTATTGTATATATAGGGGCCATATGTATGTGCCACACTGTATGTGTGGAGATCAGGGGACAACCCGCAGAAGTCAGTTCTCTCTTCCCACCGTAGGTTCCCAAGGATCAGAATCAGCTTGACAGGCTTAGCCATAAGTCTCTTTCCTTGCTGAGTCATCTCACTGACCCTCCTAGCTTTTTTCTTGCCTTCTCTATCCTCTTGTTTTNGATATTAAATATTGGCACTATTCTAATTCATTGCTTCTTACCATTTTTACTGACCTGTCTTTGTTATTTCAGACTTGTGTTTTCTAACCTTGCCTTGTGTAGTTTCCATCTGACCTATCTCCTTTCTTTGTATCAGAAAATATGATTGTGAGTCACGAGGCTAGTTGATATACAAATCTATAATGAATCGAAAGCATCCTAGTTTAATTGTAAAAAATACTTTCATCCTTTATTTTGAACAAAACAACAAAATACAGTAACGTATTAATTTTCAACTTAATCTTGATGGCACATAAAAATCTTGTCACACAATGTCAAAAATTAGCTAATGTATGTAATCCTGTGTCTTTAAAGAAAAATTATGTGAACAAATTGAAGTATGAAGCATTGCTTCATTTGTATTTTCCCACACAGCTGTCAGTATCATGTATTGTGCTTGCATTGATTATAGCAAATTTCTTCACTGAGTTAGTTAATTGTTTTGGTATTATCCTCAAATTTAGATATTTGGAACTGTCTTGAGAGTCTGCCTAACTGTCATTTTGTGAAAGAGATTCAATCTTTGGGATTGGGATTACCTATTCACCAACAAAACCCAGTTTTTAAAAACTGGTGGTGTGGCAATTAGAATAAGAACCTACTTTATAAATTTGATCCTGTTAAGTAGAATGCAATGGCAAGTAAAGCTAGAATTACACCATTAAGCATTAAGGTCTTTATAAGCTCTCTTCCCTCTCTGTTCTCCATTTTGTCACTCCTGCACCAGTTGTTTCCTGTTCATAGTACCCAGAATTGCATTTGAATGTGGATATGAGACATGTCATGTTGCACTTTCCAAGGTTAAAGGAAGAAATGCCCAAATTGGAGGATGATAGAACAGATGCCCTGCTCCTCCTTTCTGTAGGACTGTGTTGGCTTCTTTCTGGTTTTCCCTGGGACTGTTGTGAGGTTAATGATGGAAACACATGGCAGAGTTGGAGTGTCCAAGTCATAGGAAAGGTGGAACACAGAATTTTGCCATTGTTTGTCCAGAATAAAAAAGACTTATGTCTTGAGCTGTTGTAGATAATCCAGAGACCTGGCTAGTGTTTTGGTTTATATATCTTGGAAGGTGATAATTGAAAAGCAGAGAAAAGACAGTTAGTTATGGTCAGGATAGGGCTCTCCAAAGGCCAGACAGGCAATTTGGTCATTAGCCTGAGGAATAAACTCCAGCATCTTGTTCTCATCATTGGGTGGGGAGGAATGAGTAGGGGTGTATATTGGACAGGAACTGCTCTTGCAAACTCTTGACAAATGTTCTGGAGTCATGGGACTATTCAACACAGGGGAAGGAGTAGAGCAGTCGCCTTGCTTCTTGTCCAGACTTGGTAGTTGTAGTTGCTACTTGTTAATAACACAACAGGTATAATTGGCCATTGCTGTGAATGTATAGACAGTTGACATAGAGGTTCTCAGGCACACCTTTCACTATTAAGTTCCATTTACTATATGTCACATCTTTTATAAATATTTACACAATATTTAATACTAGTAATAGAAACAAAAATATTACCAATAGAAGAATGATAAAGCATTTTCATTCACTTAACACATGGCTGTTGCTTTATGAGAAAATAAGGAACTGGGGATGTTCCTTCAGTGATAAGTGTTTGCTTCACTGGTAACAAACCCACTTCCTATTCTGTGCCTAACATTTACAGTCATTTTAAATTTCAGTCCTAATCCTTTGAACACAATGTAAACAGCAAGCAAAATGAACACGCCTAGTTTTCATGTGGTGCATAACAGACAACAAATGAGAACAGCTTGCATTGAGAAGCAGTGACAGCTCTGTCACTACCATAGCTTATCGGAGAGCATGAGAGGGTGTCATACCTTCTTATTCTTGAACATTCCTCTCATTTGTCCTACTCCCCTTCTTTTGAGACCAAGTTTTGAGTGGCCAAACCCAGCTTTGAACTTTGATCTGCTGCCTCAACTCTTGAGTGCTAAAGATTACATATCTGAGCTCTTGTGTCTAATCAGAATTTTAAAAAATTATGAAAAAGGCATATTTTAGTATTTGTGAATTATTAAAAGTTTCTATTATTGTCATTTTTTAAAATGAAAATACGTACCTTGTAACTTTTTGAAGTAGTAAGGCAGGCTTATGAGGTAAGGAGGGCTGTGGGTGTATTGGCATCTCTTGAGTGCCTGTCATAGAGCTTTACACATGGTGAGAAACTGACATTTAAAGAAANGAAATGAACATGTGTCTCTAGCCTCTTTTAGACGGTGCTTACTTTTTCTAAAGGTTGTTCATCATGGAATTCTCTTAAATAGCATTTTAAAATATGGTTTAATTATTTGCCGAATTTGGATTTGTACATAATTTTTCAGTAGCAAATGAGATGTATGCAACATATTTGTTGGTCTCTGGCCATAGAAAGGAAGAACATGTGAAGGATTAGAAGATCAGAGAAGGAAACCGGCTGGAGATTGACCTTAAGGTTGTCTTCTGTTACTTGTCATTNTCTTGCCTCATTTCTTCTCCTCTTTCTCGTTCTCCTCCTTTCCCTCCTCTTCCTCCTCCTCCTCCTCTTATTTCCCATTTATTGAAAATGGATTTTTTCTCATATAATATATTCTGATTGTGGTTTCTCCTCCCTCTTCTCTTAGTTCCTCTCCACCTCCCCTTCTATCCAGATCCACCCCCTTTCTATCTCTCATTATAAAATAAACAGGGTTCTAAGGGATAATGTCTGTCTGTCTATCTCTCTATCTCTCTATCTCTCTATCTCTCTCTGTCTGTCTGTCTGTCTATCTATCTATCTATCTATCTATCTATCTATCTATCTATCTATCATCAACCTATCTACCTACCTACCTATCAAGATTAAGCATGTCTATAAAGAACACATCAGAATAGGACAAAACAAGTAAACAGAAGGAAACGAGCCCAAGAAACAGGTACAGATTCAGAGACTGACTCGTTTGCACATTAAGGAATCCCATAAAAACACTAAGCTGGAAGCCATAATATAGACACAATGAACCTGTAGGGTAAGAAGCGATATAAATAATAAACAAACAAACAAACAAACAAATAAATAAATAGAAGCAACACCAGTCAGAAGAACAGGTGAATGGGTCCACCTGCCAGCTGAACTTCTCCACTCCTTAGATTCTGTTGCCAAAAGTCCTTTCCCACAGCCTACCATCCCAGTTCATTTCTGCCCTATCGCCTGGCCCTGCCTCCAACACCAGGGACTTCCACCTCTCAGGAGCAGGCCACACCAATCAGCAGAACAGCTCATTGCCCACCCTGCTGCTGGGCCCTGCCCCCAACCCCAGTGGACTTCTGCCACTCAGGTGTAGTCCACAACAGTCAGAACAGACTTCTGCTGCTCAGGTGCATGCCAAACCAATCAGGAAAACAGAGATCATCCCCCTGCTGCACCAACGGCCAAGCTAACTTCCAGAATGCGAGCTCCCAACTTGGACAGAGACTTCCTACTTAATGGGGGCCTTCAAGGGCCAGCCTTAAAGATCTCCTCTCAGGGTCCAAAGGAGACACTACAATAAATAAGGGAAAAACTAATATCTGATGGTGAAGGAATGAATCTGCTCACACCATATTCTATCTTTATTCTCCTAATTTTCTTGGCCTAATTGTCTATAATTTCTTAGCTCAAGTTCTCTGTTCTCATCTTCCTGCTTCTTCTCATCTCGCCTAATAATTCTTCTTTCACAGGAGGCTTGAAGTAATAGAAAAAGTTACAAGAGTTACCTCACANTGGTCAAAAGCACATTCCTNGGGCAAGCGATAAGGAGCNGAGCCATTTACCATACTACGACACATTTTCAAGGTTTCAGGAGTATGAGGGAGGGCCATAATGACCAAATGAGACAAACTTTGAGACATAGGTCTATTGTCAACAGACTTGGCAAGTGAAAAATTGGCATGCTTTCCTTGGGGTGCTTTGTGTTAGAAATCTTGGTAGACACCTGTGACTCTGACCTTGTGCATAACTGTAAAGTTTTAAACTTATGATCTATTTACAGAGGCCTTTAGTCTAGTTTGAACTTACTCTGAGGTAAATGTGAGCTAAACGTGTGCAGTTTGTGTTAGACTGAGACAAGATTGTTATCTTGTAAGCTGAGTAAAAGGAACAAGGCAGCCTTTAAGTGTCTACAGTCCATGTGGGACAATAGGTCTGGCTATGAAGCATCTACTAGTACATTTTCTATATATCAAAATTATAAAGCTAAATGAAAGGTCATTTTTCTGACCACCCATAGATATATGTGCCAATAAGATTGAGATGTAATCATGAGATTACATATATATATTTTATGAAAATGCATGGTAATGGGGAGATATAGCTGTAAGTATACAAGAAGTTATATATGGAAGAAACAGTATTCAGAGTCAGTGGCCTACAAGCCTTGCTCGACAGGTGTCCCCATCAGAGAACATTCCGCTGGTGGATTGACATCTGAATTATCAATTGCTATAAACTNTAATTGCGTCATGGCCCCCAATAGCTCATGACAATGGCTCCTGACACCTACTAGATCAGAGGGCATGCCAGCCCTCAGAAATCCAGGCTACAAAGACTAGAAAACCAAAGTGGAAACAGAAGCCAAGGAACAAAATACCCATCCAACAAAGACAAACTCAGAAATCAGGACCTAGATCTAAATTATCCCAAACCCAGATACCTAAATTAACCAGTGTAAAAATACAATCAACAATAGCTAGGGTAATGTGGCACCATCAGACCCCAGGTATCCTAAAATAGCAAGACCCAAATATTCCAACACAGCCAAAGCATAAGAAAAAGACCTTAAAAACAACTTTATGAAGATGATAGAGGTCTTTAAAGAGGAAATGAAAAACTCTCTTAAAGAAATCAAGAAAAAGACAACCAAAAAATTGGAAGGAATCAATGAATCCCTTAAAGAATTTCAAGGAAGCCAAGAAAAAGCAAACAGATAAAGTAAACTATTCAAGACATGAAAATTGAAACAGAAGCAATAAATTAAACATAAACTGAGGGAATTATGGAAATGGAAAATCTGAGTATCCAAAAGGAATTACAGGTGCAAGTATCACCAACAGAATACAAGAGATAAAAGAAAGAATCTTAGGTGTTGAAGGTATGATAGAAGAAACAGATTCATCAAAGAAAATGTTAAATCTAAAAAACTCCTAACACAAAAAACATCCAGGAAATCTGGTACACCATGAAAAGACCAAAGCTGAGAATAATAGGAATAGAAGAAGGAGAAGAATGTCAGGTCAAAAACCCACAAAATATATTTAACAGTATCACAGAAGAAAATTTCCTAACCTAAAGAAGGAGATACCTGTGAAGGTACAAGAAGCTTACAGAATACCAATTAGATTGGATCAGAAAAGAAGGTNCCCATGCCACATAATATCATAATACTAAACATACAGAACAATGAAAGAATATTAAAAGCTACAAGGAAAAAGGCCAAGTAACATATAAAGCAGACCTATTGGTGGTGGATTTTTCTTTCCCTTCCTCCAATTCCCAGATAACTAATAAGGAGACTTAATATAAATTAGAAATGCTCAGCTGATAGTTCAGGCTTATTACTAATTAGCTCTTACAACTTAAATTAACCTATTTCTATTAATCTATGTATTGCTATGTGGCTCGTGGCTTTACCTTGCTCCCTCTGTGTCCCCTGGTGACCTCTCTGTGACTGGCTGATGACTTCTCTGACTCCACCCTTCTTCCTCCCAGCATTCTCTGTGCTCTGAAAATCCTGCCTAGCTATTAGCCAATCATCTTTTTATTAACAATGAGAACAACACATTTTCACAGTTTTACAAAAGGTTTATTCCACAACAACCTATAAGAATTATTCTTGACTTCTCAACAGAGACTCTTAAAGCCAGAAGATCCTAGACAGATGTCTTGCAGACACTAAGAGACCATGCATGCAAGCCCAGACTACTATACCCAGCAAAACTTTCANTCACCATAGATGGAGAAAANAAGATATTTCATGNNANANTCAAATTTAAACAATATCTATCCACAAATACANTTCTACAGAAGGTACTAGAAGGAAAACCCCAATCTAAGGAAGTTAACTATCCCCATAAAAATACAGGCAATAGATAATATCAAACCAGCAAGATCCAAAGAAGGGAAACACACAGACACAGACACAGACACAGACACAGACACACACACACACACACACACACACACACACACACACAAAACCACCACCAACAACAAAATAACAGGAATTAACAATCATTGGTCATCATTGTCTCTCAATATCAATGGACTCAATGCACCAATAAAAAGACACAGGATAACAGAATGGAAACGAAAACAGAGGATCCATTCTTCTGCACATACAAGAAACACACTTCAACGTCAAAGATAGACATTGCCTCAGAATAAAGGGCTGGAAAAAGATTTTCCCAGCAAAGGGACCTGAGAAGCAAGCTGATGTAGCTATTCTAATATCTAACAAAATAGATATCAAACAAAAATTAAGCAAAAGATATGGAGAAGGACACCTCATACTCATCAAAGGAAAAATGTACCAGGATGCCGTCCTAGTTCTGAACATCTATGCCCCACATGCAAGGGCACCCATATTTGTAAAAAAATTTTTTACTAAAGCTTAAGTCACATATCAAACCTCACTCTTACAATGAATAGGTCGAACAGACATAACCTAAACAGAGAAATAATAGTACTAACAGACATTATGATGCAAATGGACCCAACATATATTTACAGAACATTTCACCCAAACACAAAGAATATGCCTTCTTCTCAGCACNTTATTGAACCTGCCGTAAAATTGACCATACACTCGGACATAAAAGAAGTTTTAACAGACACATGAAAATTGAAATAACCCCATGTATTTTATTAGACCACCGTGGATTAAAGCTGGATTTTAACACCAGAAACAACAGAAAGCCTACAAACTCATGGAAACTGAACAACTCAGTAGAACTGCTTAATACCACTGGGTAAAGAAAGAAATAAATGAAAGACTTCCTAGAATTCAATGAAAATGAATGCACAACATACCTAAACTTATGAGATATAATCCAAGTGATGCTAAGAGAAAGGTTCATAGCACTAAGTACCTTCATGAAGAAGTTGGAGAGATACCAGTGACATAAGAGCATACCTGAAAGCTCTAGAACAAAAAGAAACAAATACACCCAAGAGGAGTAGATGACAGGAAATAAACCTGTCTCTTATACACATCTAGATGTGTATAAGAGACAGAACTAAAAGGCAGAGAGAGAATATCCAAATTAACAAAATCAGAAACTAAAAGGGAGACATAACAACAGACACCAAGGAAATCCAAAGAATCATTAGGTTATACTTCAAAACCCTTAATCCCCCAAATTGGAAAATTTAAAAGAAATGGACAATTTTTTCAATAGATTCCACTTACCAAAGTTAAGTCAAGATCAGATAAACAATTTAAACCCCCAGTGAAATAGAAGCATTCATTAAAAGTCTTCCAACCAGTCACTAGCATCCTGGGAGCCAAGTTAGTAGAAAAATGCAGCCCTTGACTGAAGAAGAGACCTGAGTAATATTTGAGATTTCAAAATACATAAAGGAGAATCTATAGCTCCTGGTGGATAGGCCCAACAGCATCTACCATTTCTGGCTGCACAACGACCTGAGTGTACTATGTGTAGTCGGAAGTTTTCCTGTGTCCCGCCCAGTCCTGCAGCTGCTCAGACCCAAGTAAACAGAGGCTTATATTAATTACAAACTGGATGGCCTATGGCTCAAGCTTCTTGCTACCTAGCTCTTATACCTTAACCCCTTTTTATTAATCTATAAGTTGCCATGTGGCTGTGGCATTACTCGTTTGCTGACATCTTGCTGTTCCTTCGGTGGTGGCTGACGTCTCCTCTGCTTCTGCCTTTCTTTTTCCTGTCTCTTCCTTGGATTTCCTGCCTGGCTATAACCCGTCTCGCCATAGGCCAGAGCAGCTTCTTTATTAACCANTCATTGCAACACATATTCACAGTGTACAGAAAGGCATCCCACAGCACTATATGAGTGTGATGATTCTGAAGTTGGCCACTAACATCTCTGGGGATAAGCCAGTGTCACTGGGGATGTGTTTTGGAAAGTTTACCAAGACCCACAGGTTCTGGTTGCACGTTACAGCTCTCAAATACCTTGTACCCTAAACCAAGTATAAAGTGTGGATAAAGTCAGGAGCAGAGTAGCCTTTCTTGTATGGAAACCATGTGTTGAAATCTAGTCTGGGTCAAATCACTGAAAACACTTCTTGGTACCAGGGAACAGTGATTTAATCCATGGCAGGCATTCCTTTGGGGTTGGGAGTGGCAACAAAGTCTACTCAAGACTACAGACAAGTGGTCCCCATGGCAATTGTGGTGTTTCATCTAGCAGACATTGGGGAATATGTACTGCATGAAGAAAAATTGACAAGACCTTTTTGCTGTGTGANTGGACTTAGCTTTGTTTCCTGTGTGTGCAGAAAACATCATGTTAAATTTCGATAACACTGATATGTGCAACTTGGATTCTTACTCAACAGAAATGGCTCAAAAATAGGGTTTCAGGCAAAAGTAAGTGGATCACAAGTATAAAGCTGCTGGGGCTACTTTGTTAAAAAAAATTCTCTTTTTTGTTGACTCTCTGTGTGGTTTGGGTATCAGGGTGACCTTGGCCTCAGAAAATAAATTTGATAATGTTTTTTCTGTTCCTGTTTTGCGGAATAATTTGATGATTCTTGATGTTAGCTCTTCTTTGAAAGNCTACTTTAATTCTGCTCTAAAAAAGCCCAGGGCCAGATGGTTTTAGTGCAAAATTCTACCAGATGTTCAAAGAAGATCTAAAACCAATACTTGTCATATTATTCCACAAAATAGAAATAGAGGGAACATTGCCAAATTCATTTTATGAGGCCATAGTCACTCATACCTTAACCACACGAAAACTCAACAAAAAAAGAGAATTACANACTAATTTCCCTCATGAACATAGATGCATAGATGCAAAAATACTCAATAAAATGCTCAAACTATCCAAGAGCACATCAAAAAGATTATTTACCATAATCAAGTAGGCTTCTTCCCAGAGATACAGTGATGGTTCAACATATGAAAATCTGTCAATATAATCCACCATATAAACAAACTGAAAGAAAAAAGGCCACATGATCATCTCATTAAATTTTGAAAAGCCTTTGACAAAAATCCAACATCCTTCATGATAAAAGTCTTGTAGAGATCAGGGATATAAGGGACGTACCTAAACATAATAGAGGCAATTTACAGCACGCCCATATCCAACATCAAATTAAATGGAGAGAAATTCAAAGCAATTGTACTAAAACCAGGAACAAGTCAAAGGCTCTCCACTCTCTCCATATCTATTCAATAGAGTACTCGAAGTTCTAGTTAGAGCAATCAGACAATAAAAGGAGATCAACAGATGCAGATTGGAAAAGAAGTCATAGTATTGCTGTTTGCAGATGATATGCTAGTATACATAAGCGACCCCAAAATTTCTAACAGGGAACTCAACTCCTACAGCTGATAAAACACCTTCAGTGAAGTGGCTGGATACAAAATTAACTAAAAAAAAAAAATCAGTAGCCCTCATATATACAAATGATAAATTGACTGAGAAAGAACTCAGGGGAAAAAAAACCTTTTACAATAGCCACAAATAATATAAAATATCTCGTGTAACTCTAACCAAGAAAGTGATAGACCTATATGACAAGAACGTCAAGTCTTTGAAGAAAGAAATTGGAGAAGATAATAGAAAATAGATCTCCCATGCTCATGGATTGGTAGGATTAACATAGTAAAAATGGCCATTTACCAAAGCAGTCTACAGATTCAAAGCAATCTCCATCAAAATTCCAACACAATTCTTTACAGACCATGAAAGAACAATACTCAACTTCATACGGAAAAACAAAAAAAAACTAGTATAGCTAAAACAATCCTGAACAATAAAAGAACTTCCAGAGGTATCACCATCCCTGATTACAAGCTGTACTGCAGAGCAATAGTAATTAAAACTGCATGGTATTGGCATGAAAACAGATGAATTGATCAATGGAATTGAATCTAAGACCTAGAAGTAAATCCGCACAGTGAGGGATACCTGATTTTTAACAAAGAAGCCAAGAATTATAAAATGGAAAAAAGAAAACATCTTCAATGGTGCTGGTCAAATTAGATGTTTTCATAAAGAAGAATGCAAATGATCTATGTCTATCACCCTGTGCAAAACTCAAGTCCAAGTGGATTAAAGACCTCGTAACATAAATCCAGAAACGCTGAACCTGATAGAAGAGAAAGTGGAGAATAGCCTTAAACACATTGGCACAGGAGACATCTTCCTGAACAGAACATTAGCAGTCCACGCACTAATATTGACAATTACCACCTGGGACCTCATGAAATTGATAGGCTTCTGTAAGGCAAAGGACACTGTCAAATGGACAAAATGGCAGCCTGTAGAATGGGAAAAGATCTTCAACCACTCCACATCTAACAGAGGGCTAATATCAAAAATATGTAAAGAACTCAAGAAACTAGACATTAAAAAACCAAATAATCCAGTTAAAAAATGATGTACAGATCTGAACAGAGAATCATCAACAAAAGAATCTCAAATGGCAGAGAATCACTTAAAGAAATGTTCAGTGTCCTTACTCATCAGGGAAATGCAAATCAGAATGACACTGAAATTTGAATGGCTAAGATCACAAACAGAAGTGGCAGCTCATGTTGTTGAGTATGTGGAGCAAGGGGAACTTTCCTCCACTGTTTTGTAGACATCAACTCTACTTCTCCATGTTCGATGAATTGTGTTTGTGTTGTTTTCGGCAGTAGGGCCTTACTGTCAGTTGTGGAGAGCACCCTATAGTCTTGAAAATAGTCTGGGTTGTTTGGGCATCCTCATGGGACCCCTTTGGTCAACAATTCAATTATATGTAACCAATTCCTGGGACCAGAAGCTTCATTTTGTGACAGGAAATGTCCAGTGGGGCTCTGTCTCCCCCGTTTTGGCGATTTCATTTAGATTACCCTCATATATGTATTAATTTTTGGAAGCTTCTACTGTATTGTTTCCATACTACCCCTCAAATGCCCCTTAATTTTAGCTGTTTCTACCATATTTCATCTTACCTCCCACTTCCTACTTGTTTTTCTCATTCCAGCACTCCACCATCCAAACACAGCTATCTGTTCTATTTTCCTTTCCTAAGGAGATCTATCTGCTTGCAGCCCCACCCCCAGTCCCTTATTCTATACCTAACCTCTGTGGTTCTATGGATTGTGGCTTGGTTATCATCGACTTAACAGCTAATACTCATATACAAGTGAATATATACCATATTTGTCTTTGTGGGTCTGGGTTACCTTACTCAGGATGCTTTTTTCCCCTAGTTCTATCCAGTTATCTATGAATTTCATCTTTGTTTTTTTCTTTTAATGGCTGAGTCATATTCCACTGTGTAATCTACCACATTTTCCTTATCCATTCTTCTATTGATGGGCATCTAGGTTGTTGCCAGTTTATAGCTATTATGAATAAAGTAGCAATGAACTTGGTTGAGCAGTTGTCTCTGTGGTAGGATGAAGCATCCTTTGGGTATATGCCAAAGAGAGGTTTAGCTGGATCTGTAGGTAGATTGATTCTTGTCTTCCTGAGGAACTACCACAGTAATTTCCATAGTGGCTGTACAAATTTGCACTCTCACCAGCAGTGGATGAGTGTTCACCTTATTCAATATCCTTGCCAACGTGAGCTATCATTTGTTTTACTGCTCTCAGCCATTTAAATGACAACTTCAGTGTGAGAACTGACTAAAGGGAGAAAGAGCAAAAACCAAGAGACAAGCTACAAAGCTTTTGCCATAAACTGGATTAGAAATGATGGCATCTGGGGTAGACTGGCAGTGCTAACAGGCTGATAAATGGTCACGTTTAAATGCATTGACAGAAGAGAACAAAGATGAGATGTGGGCAGCACAGGAAAGATAAAGGATAGAGCCCTGATTTCGACCTGAGCCACTGGGAAGATGCATTTGCAAATCTGCTGTATAGAAAAGATTTCAAGAGAACATGGTGTGAGTTGGGGCAAAATTAAGAGCCCATATTTGGACATGCTAAGTTTGAGAAATCTATTAGAAATATGTGGATCATAAATGAGTTCTAAGGAGGACCCAATTTGGAGATAGACGTGTTGACTGGACAGGACACCAAAGGAATGGGTGTTCAAAGAAGGCGAAAAAAAGCTAAAGGCCTAGGCCTTTGATGTTCAGATGCTGAGAAGTGAGAAAGACAGGAGGTATCAATACAGTAAACTGAGAAGTTGAAGTTCGTGAGGTAAGAGGGACAATAGCAGAGTGAGCCTCTGAGCACCAGTCAAGGGCAAGAGTTCCAGAAGGAACAAACCCTTCAAACAGCTGTCAATGCTGCTCACAGTATTAATCACCTAGATTGAAGTTGCTATTAATCTTGACAAGAGAAGATGGTGGAGTGGCAGAGAGAAGGCTTGATTGAAATATATTCAAGAGTAAATAATCCCAGCACTTGGGAGGCCCAGGCAGGAGGATCTCTGTGGGTTTGAGGCCAGCCTGGTCTACATTGTGAGCTCCAGGGCAGCCAGGGCTACAGAGAGAGATCCTGTCTGAAAATTAAATAAAACAGAGCAATTAAAAAAAAAAACTAAAATAATGAACAAGTCTCAACAATTCCTAAACATTTCACCTTGCAGGGCTGCTATGAGATAGAGAAAGAACGACAAAGACTAAATCCCAAGTTGATTTGCACAAAATATTTTGAGGACAACTGGGGTATTGTTTCCAAAAGTGCCTGTGACACACATAAGACAAAAGATAAAGAATGATGGCTGCTAAAAAGGAAGATGCAGCATAGGGTTCCTGACTGATTTCAACATCCCTGAAAGGGCAATCATTGCACCGCTGATCCTGCTGTAGGTCTACTTGTCCACTCCTGACAATGATTCCATCGTAGTTTTTGAGCNCAGTCCCTCAAACATCCCTCATGTGGGCAGGGGAGAGTGCAGGGATGGCTGAGAAACCAGGAAAAAGTGGCGAACTATCCAAGCTCCTAAGGAAGAGACTCGAGTCAGTAACTCAATTTAAAGCATACAGTGTTTTCAATGTATGCAGTTTAAAAAATCCCATCAGCCTTTGTTCTTACTTGGGCAAATCATAGTCACAGCTCTCCCAGGCCTCAGGTTTCTAGGACTGCCATAAAAGCAAGGAACCTAGACAATCAGAAAATACTGGACTCCAAAGCAGAAACCAAGCAGCAGTTTTTTTGTCACCGCAAATCTCTTTAGAAACAAGATGATCTCCTCCAACCTTCCTCCCCATTCATCCCATTATTCCACCTCCACCTTCAGAAGGCATTTCTGGTAAGCCTGCCAGCCAAGCCTGCCAGAGAAGCAAGCAAGCCAGCAAAGCAGGTAGGCTAGCTTCAGATCTTCACCTTCCCTCCTCTCCTCAAATCCAATCCCCAGTCTTATCCCCAGCTCTGTAGCAGACTACCTGTTGTGTTCTCTCCTCACTCTCTGTCCCCATTCCCCTGGTACCAAGCAGATCCTGGGGGAAGACCCTGCTTCCCTCCCTCCTGTGGACCTCCTCAACCCTGCCTCCTAGCCCTTCCCCATTCCTAAGTATAAGCTTCCAGTACCTTGAAACACACTCTACACAGAAACCCCAGTGGCCACATCTATCAGGAACCCCAAAGCATTCCCTACAAGACAACACGTAGCTACCACACTCTTGAAGAACCAGAGAAGGCAACAGAAACCAAGGAACAAAACACTCATCTAACTATCACAATATCGGTACCTTGAATTAGAATCATCCCAAACTCAGATGCCTAGATACCAGCACAGAAACANCCAGGACAATATGTCTCTATTNGAGCCCAGCGACCTACCACAGTAAGCCCTAAGAAATGCAACACGCTGAAACAAGACAAAGACCTTAAAATAGTCGTTATGAATATGATAGAGTTCCTTGTTCTGGTTAGGTTTATGTCAACTTGAAACAAANTACAGTCATCTGAGAGNAGGAAGAACCTTGATTGAAAAAATGCCTCCAGAAGATCAAGCTGTGGGCCAGCCTAAGGAATTTTCTTAATTAGTGATTGATGGGAAGAGGAGGGGTGACCCTGCCCATTGTGGGTGAAGAGACTCCAGGGCTCATGGTCCTGTGTTCTATAAGAAATCAAGGTGACCAAACCATGTGAATCAAGCCAGTAAGCAGCACCCCTTCACAGCCTCTGCACCAGCTCCTTCTACAGGTCTGTCCTGTTGTCCCTCTTACCTCATGAACTTCAACTTCTCAGTTTACTGTATTGATACCTCCTGTCTTTCTCACTTCTCAGCATCTGAACATCAAAGGCCTAGGCCTTTAGCTTTTTTTCGCCTTCTTTGAACACCCATTCCTTTGGTGTCCTGTCCAGTCAACACGTCTATCTCCAAGTTGGGTCCTCCTTAGAACTCATTTATGATCTACATATTTCTAATAGATTTCTCAAACTTAGCATGTCCAAATATGGGCTCTTAATTTTGCCCCAACTCACACCATGTTCTCTTGAAATCTTTTCTATACAGCAGATTTGCAAATGCATCTTCCCAGTGGCTCAGGTCGAAATCAGGGCTCTATCCTTTATCTTTCCTGTGCTGCCCACATCTCATCTTTGTTCTCTTCTGTCAATGCATTTAAACGTGACCATTTATCAGCCTGTTAGCACTGCCAGTCTACCCCAGATGCCATCATTTCTAATCCAGTTTATGGCAAAAGCTTTGTAGCTTGTCTCTTGGTTTTTGCTCTTTCTCCCTTTAGTCAGTTCTCAACACTGAAGTTGTCATTTAAAATTAGCTCAATACCTCCTTCCCTCTTTTCTCCTTCCTCTCCCTTTCCTTTCTTACTTCCCTCCTTTGGCTGTCCATTTGCTTTTCATCTTAAAAGAAAAGATGAGATTTTCCTAGCTTTCCCGCAGACAGCTCTTGCCTTCCTCCCTGGACTGCTCAGTCGCAGGTACCATGGCTGTCACTATCCTTCAGGAATCCTTAGGACCTACACTTGAGTTGTCCTTTTGCTTTCCACTTTTAGAATTCAAGTCCCCACCCTCACCATCAGCTTTTTTACATGGTTTTCCTTCTCACTCAGATCTCTTGACCAAACTATACAAACATGAAGTTCTTNCTATTCTCATTCATATTTTATTTTTTCATTGTATGCATCATTTAACATTTTATCATTTTAATTATCATATCTTTATTTTCTGTCTTCCCTAAGCACCATGAAGGTTGGGGTGCCAACATCTCTGTTCACTGAAATGTGGGTGGTATATGTCATAGAACTTCTGATGATTGTGGAACGAATGAATGAATGAATGAATGAATGTAAATGAATATGAATGGCAAATCAAGACAGTAGGCAAAATGAGGGAGGCCATTCCCAGTAAGGACCAAGAGGAAGNTAAATATGGATTGGGAGTCATTTATTCTGTTGACAGTAGAGGATGGCTGAGGAAGATGGTGAGGGTAAGGCACTTTGAGCTTAATTTGAAGTGTGAGGTTGTGATCTCTAGAAAGCTTTGAATAAATAAATTTTCTTTCTCATGAAGCCAGAGTTCCTTTTGAGCAGGGAGATGCTCATACTTTTGTAAGTTNCATGAATATAGATTTTTTTTTCCCATCTCTGAAGTTGTTTCTGGAGAGAGGAGCATTGACGTGGACATTTAAGAAGTTAAATGCATAGCTGTTGATTCTGCTGCTGGGTCCTATGCTCTCACCCACTCTGGTTCATTCTTTAACCTTGGTTAGCCAGTGCTGTTTTCACTCCATGGCTGACTCGGGCTTCTCAGAAGTGTCTTGTTCTTACGAAGCAATAATCTTTCATAAGATTGTCCTACTAAGTAAGATTTTAAGATTGCTCAATGTAAAGAGCAACCATTTAAGCTGAAATAATTTGAGAAATGATATGTAGATGTGGAATTAATGCCACATGAAAATGTTTTGTGAATTGTGACTTCTGTTTGTGAGTGTAGCTAGAATCTTAACATTTGTAAATGTCACCATGTTAAAAACCCTTGACTTGGATGGTTTGGTTATTGGGATGGAGGGATTCCTCTCATTTATAGATAGCAGACTGTTTAAAGGTCTAGCACACTCCCAGGCACTAAAACAATGATATGGCTTAGGAATTCTATTCTGAGATTCTTGCATATTCTAACTGGGTCACTTCATATCTGATGCACTATTAACATGTTATTTTCTGCTTTTTTACATAGCTAAGTCACTGATAGATCAAGATAAAGTAGATTTCTGAATTATATTGCATCATTTTCTAAGATACTAGCTAAAAGTGACAGCTTTATTATTATTATTATGTATTTTTCTCTCATGTATTATTACATCACCTCCCTCCTTTCCTCCCAGGCCCTCCCCTCTGCCTTCCCCTTTCACTAGGGCCAATCCTCCTCCATTTCTCTTCAGAAAAGAGCCTGTCTCCCAGGGATATCAGCAAAACATGGCATGATAACTTTTGTTATATGTATTATAGTGGTATTAAGTGAATTGATATTTTTCTAATTGTGAAATAATACATGCTAATTAGAAATAATTTGAAAAATAAAATGAGTAATTTTATATTTTTTGGTGGATTTTTTTTCTTGGCAAGCAATGAAAGGGGTAATATTGTTTAGTATAAAGTATACTTTGTTAATTATTATTGTGTAATGAACATTTAAAATATTCTTCCAAATTAAACTTTTAACATAAAGCTGGATTTTTTTGTGTNTACATGAGCTCAGGTATTTTATTCTTTGGCAGGAATAATTGTAATTTCTCACATGTAAGTAAGCAATAGCTGTTTTAGAGACACTTAGCTTATGCTCTGGTCTATATAAGATAGAGAAACAGTGTCTTTCAGGGGAAAGCTCTGGCGTTAGATGGTAATGAAAGAAAATTTCTTGTCAGTATGGAAATATGCCAAAATAATGAGGCTCTGCTGGATTCATTTATCTGGGAATGTACGCTACAATACTTGCAGGCTTCTGTAGTGTACCTGGCCACTTGGNTTGTACCTCTTGTTGCAGCCATTAGTATGTTCCGTTCCTTCTCCCAGTCCCATCTAAACCATCGCCCTTCACTTCGGTGCTGCACATTGCATTCACACTGCTGCAGTGTTACCTTGAGCACCAGGAGAACTCAGGACTTCATGAGGAAGTCTTTCTCTGAGATTGTAGACCTGGATTACAGTGGATCAAGTGGGCCCCAAGATGTCCTTTTGATGTTTATGATTTCTTGGGTTTTTTTTGCTCCTAGCTAGATACTTAGTTTGCATTGCTTTGTTGTTATTTTGTGAAAGAACAGACTTCTAATTTTAAAACATGAGGTGAAGAAATGGTAAAAACAGAGGAATAAGATAGATCAAGTGATGGGTTAAAATGCCAAGGCTGTGATCCTTAATGTATTTCTCCCTTTGATTGTCCTCACTTGAAAGAATGCTTCTTCCTTCCTATTGTCAAGTACTACCTGCTGTCAGTTGGAGAGGGACTAAATCGAGCAACTTGTCAAAGACCTTCTAAGCTTCCTTCATATGGTTAGCAGAAACAGAACTGGGTTTTCATTTCTTCTTTCATTCAACAGGAGTCCCTTTCATGTTTGAAAATTGAAAACGCGTGTTTTTCAGTGTGGAGCGAGGATGTGTGTGCCCTCTGGCACACCTGTTTCTAATTTCCTGACTTGAAAGCATAACCCATCAAAAGGAGCAGAAAAACAATTTCTTTCTGACACGCTGCTTCATGGCCCTTACTGGACTGGTGGACGTGGTGGCTTAGCCTTCTTGGTTCGTCTGTACAAGGTTCTTGTTAGAGACAGAATTTCACTCAGTACAATCAGTGCCTTTTATAGCACAGGGCCATTTTTGGTATTGTTCTGTTTGTAGTGGTAGAAGATCTTTTTAGTTCAGGAAATTTACTTAAAATAAGTTGTACTTAAAAAATACACAGAAAAATCTTTAAAAATTTTAAATACTAAATTTAGCCAGTGGTATATGTTGGACAGTTATATGTAAGCTAATCAGTGAGCTGATTGGCTAGGAGTAGGGCTTGGTTGAGCATGTTTGAATTCCATAGTGGTGTTTAACATAAGTCAANTATTTCCAGTATGTTACTTCAGATTTCTCTGTACTTTGTACTCCTGCCAGTTTAAATGACTGTGAGGCACAATGTGTTGACTTTGTTTGAGTTTTTTAAATTGATAATTTGTGGTTGTGAAATCTGTACAGGGTAAAACTCATCAGTTTCTGAAGGTATTTAGTATGTCTGATGTTGGCAATCTGTTATGGGAAATTGATGTCTGGGGACACTTTAGGCTGTAGTTTTCAGATGCCTAATGTATGGATCTTTAAGTTTGGTCTTTCTGTTTCTAAGTTTTTTGGAGTAGCCATCTTTTTGTTTTGTTCTGATTTTCTTTTTTCAGACAGCGTTTCACTATGCAGTGCATGTTGGCCTTGAACTTGTGATCCTCCTGCCTCAACCTCTTAATGCTGGTATTACATGTTGTGTCATCACAGCCGGGCTTGTAATAAATTAGAGTGTTGAAAATTTATTTTCTTATTCATTTATCTTTTTGTGGGGGACATGTGCTACAACATGTGTGTAGAGGTCAGAGGACAACCTGTAGGAGCTGGTTCTTGCCTACTTTATGGGTCCTGCGGAACAAACTCATCTTGTCAGTATTGGTGGCAGTTGCTTCTAACCCATTAAGTCATCTCTCTGGCCTTATTTATTATTATCATGTGTTACACATATATGATGTGTGTGTGTGTGTTCTGGAGTCAATTATTTCTTCCTACTATGGGCTGTAGGGATTGAACTCAAGTTGTCGGGCATGTGATGCAAGCACTTTTAGCTGCTGAGCCATCTCACATGTCTCAGGATAGTAATCTTAATTATATATTCTCCTAACAGTTTCTTGGTTATTATTTTTAATTTTAGCATTATCTCTTCTCAAACTTAAATATGTATGCNTTGCCTGGAGGTCTTATTTAGATACAGAATATGATCTGGCATGTCTGGGATGACTCATTTCCTAAGTTCTCAGATGATACCAGGACATTTCAGTGGGAAGAGTGGTCCTCCCAACTGTACCTCTTCTACAATATCCATGATATACAACTTACCACTGCATTCTGTTTCTCCATTGTCTTTGATGGTGGTGAAACTAAGATGTGACTGTTGGGTATTCCTGGGAGCATTAAATGACTATTTTAAGAGGTTACAATTTGAACCAGAGTAGCCNAAAACTACTGAAAGAGGCTGATTGTGCTAAAGTAGTAATATGGTTATGTTTATCAAGTCTTGTAGAATACACCGAGCCCTGTACATTAACAACACTCTTGTAAATGAAACTGGATAAAACAAACTGCTTGTTCTAAGAGGGCCTAAGAAATGAGTTAGAAAGACATAATGATAATTCAAATGTCTTTCACATAAACTAGCTCTATGCAGGATGACTGTTAATTGAATGAGAAGATTCACTGGTGAATTGGAAAAAAAATTGGAGACACATAAATGTAAAATGTCAAGAGAGCTTGCATTTTTATTACCTTTGTATTGGTATGTATCCTGGTTCTCATTAATGAATTATATTGTGATCCAGCCTACTGTACAACAAGCCATGACCAAACNNTTCCTTGTACTTTCAGAATTTGTTCATATCTGGTGGAGTCCATTTATTAGCATATT
This sequence comes from Neotoma lepida, assembly GCA_001675575.1. Taxonomy (NCBI): domain Eukaryota; kingdom Metazoa; phylum Chordata; class Mammalia; order Rodentia; family Cricetidae; genus Neotoma; species Neotoma lepida. The sequence continues at coordinate 31,421 of LZPO01097471.1, forward strand.
GTACTGGTTTCTATTGATTAAAATGTCTGAAGTAAGTGCTGGCTAGTAGAAGCATACATAGTTACTTAAAAACAAAATGTATGAGCTGGCCATTGTATTAGAGACTTTAATTAGAATCACCAGTGGTTTTTAGCTCTGTATGTGTCTACTTTGAATTTGAATATTTGGGAAGCATATTGTGCTGGATCATAGGAGATTTGTAGTGAGACTTGCATTTGAATTCTAATGTAAGGAGTGGATTGGAAGAAATGCATTTACCTGTTCCAGAACATCTTCCATCGTGGAGGAAAGACGTGTAGGTGTGTGCTAGTTACTACTGACAGTTGTTTGANAATTTCATACATGTGTATACTANATTGTGGTCATTTTCAGTNCCATTACATGACCTCTCTCCATAAACCCCTTCTTTGTTTTACATATTTTTACTTGTCTGATTTGTTTTATCCACTTTGATTTTATTTTACACTTTATGATGAGTTTCTTTGTTGTAACTTTTCTCATTAGAATTATAATCAATTTCAATCTGGAGTAAATATAAGCAGTAAGGTGCTGGACTTAAATCTGCCCTGGTCATTAGCTCATAGGCAGAGTTCAGCAGCTCACAGCTTCTTTCTGTTCTGTTCAAGAATCTTTTCTCTTTTTATCCATTGCTAAAGTCTACTTTAAATTTCAAGAGCCCAGAAAATAATAACTTCTTTTCTGCAGCTTTTTCTATTTCCTTCTTTTTCTCTCTTTTTCTGTTTCCCTCTCTCCATTCATCTCTCACTCTTTCCTTCTGCCAACTCCTTCTTACCATGCTCAATTCCAAAATTTATTCCCTTTAAGGTTGGTGGTGCCATGGTGTAGCACATACACAATTTGTGTCCTGTTCTTTGCCACAAGACCTGGGAGTTTCTTGAGGAAGGAGTGGTGGGTTGAAAATATAGATGGTATATAGTAAATACTTGCTGAGCTGTATTCAGGAATCCTTTGTGTCTTTTGGAGAACTGTCAAACACAGATTCTAATTGGCAAATGAATTATTTCCTTCACATTGAAAAACCAGAGTTAGTGCCTCTGTTTGTTTCATACATTTTGATATTCATATAAAGACTCTTGTTTTATTTAGAGAAGAATAGTTTAAATTTGGTTTAATTTTAGTAAAATAGACTATTTTCTTCAAACTCTTCCTTCACTGATTCCTGGGTTAAGATGATTTTTGATTTTACGAAGCGTTTGGAAAGTATTGACTAATTCAGTAGAAACTGTTCTACAGATCTTGATGTTTTGATGGTTGCCTGAGTTAGTGATGTATGGGATAACTCTGCTGGGATACTGGTTGTGCATCAAGCTCCAGTTCCTTGTCAGCAGCATACTCATGGGAGTCTACTGTTGTTGCTCCACAGCAGACTGTGCTGCTGAGCTCTATTGCTCAGAGGGTTAGGAATGTTCATTTCTGTTTTGATTCATGTTGTCTTCACTGTACAATTAATTTATTTATCTTTAACTCCAATAAGTTGATGAACATTTATAACACTATTCCTTGAGTTCCATGTAATAAAAATGACAACCTGGCTTCAATGATAAAGATATAAATAATTTCATGTAAGAAGTAGTTCAGAGGTGGACTGGCTGCAAGTNACTGAATCTGAATTTCCTTGGTGAGCGCAAGTGCCTGCTTTTCCTTTTCTTACTTGTTCTGTTGTCTTATTTTTTTGCTTCTGTCTTGGGATTATATCAGAGTTCTGCATTTCCAGAAAAAAATTGTCTGTAGCCCCACATCTGACAAAGGGCTGATCTCCAAAATATATAAAGAACTCAAGAAACTAGACATCAAAATATTGAGCAATCCAATTAAAAAAATGGGCTACAGAGCTAAACAGAGAATTC
>LZPO01097471.1:76084-86443 GCA_001675575.1 Neotoma lepida
CTTTTGATGATCTCTGATAGGCTTCTTTTGTTTGTTTTTCCAGACAGGGTTTCTCTGTATAGCTCTGGCTATCCTGGAACTTGCTTTGTAGACCAGGCTGGTCTCAGACCCAGAAATCCCCCTGCCTCTGCCTCCTGGCTGCTGGGATTAAAGGTGTGCNCCACCACTGCCTGGCTCTTATGTGCTTCTTAGAGTGACCTGTTTTGTTGTTATTTTTAAAGGGAGGCTCAAGAAATGCCTTATTTAAAACAAGATGCCAGAGCTTTTGTGGAAAGCCTGGAAGTTGAAAAATAGAGTGATTAGATAGATATTACTTGGTAAAATTGTTGAGTGCCATAAAAATATGAGAACTTCTCCTCTTTGGTTTGTATGGGTATCTGAAAAAATTATATTTATTAGGCTGAGGAGATGGTTCCACTGGGAAATTAGGGGCTGCTTATGCTCTTGTCAAATAGAAGCAATCACTATACTTTCCAAGGAGCCCAGAGATTCCCTTCATATGGCTGATGTATTTTTATCTTAGGATAACACTGAGTTAGTATGTTCTGAGCAGTTAATCTGTTTTTTCTGCCCTCCCTTCCAAATAAGAAAAACAAAACAAAACATTTTCTAATATATTAAATTGCTAACAGAGCTGACCAGCAGCAGATAACAGTGTAGACTCTGTCTCTTATACACATCTAGATGTGTATAAGAGACAGGTTAGTATGTTCTGAGCAGTTAATCTGTTTTTTCTGCCCTCCCTTCCAAATAAGAAAAACAAAACAAAACATTTTCTAATATATTAAATTGCTAACAGAGCTGACCAGCAGCAGATAACAGTGTAGACTATGTCAGTCAGTAGACACAGGCAGCCAGCAACAGGAGGATAATGCCTCCGTGCTTTCAAAACCGAAGTTGGTTTACTGTCTGTGGTTGAGTTTTGTATTTGTACAAGAACTGTAGCCTTCCAAAGCCTGGGGTACCATTTCTTTGGACACCAGGAGTTTTTTCATAGCAGAGACTGACTGTATCAATAGCAATTGTGTTGTCCTTCACCCAGGGATTTGAGAAGCAAACCAAAAAGTCATTTGANATAAGCACCAAACTTTGGTAAGTAGAAATAATTCGGTAATATTATTTTGTTGGTAAGCAGTGCTGTCTAGCCGGAAGCCCAGACACTCTTAAAAATATTTTTTAAAAACCTACTTGGTTTTAAATATAGGCCTTTGCATGTATATGCAAGCCAAACAGCCAGTTGGTAAACTGCATCTCCTGTAATTTTCTCTATTTGCCTTGTATTTCTCTATTATNTAGAGTGTAAAAAGTCNGTATTCATGCTCTAGGACTTGGCAGCAGTTCAGTATGGTTCAGGCTATTGAGACATAACTTGCCTATTTCTGGAGAAACCTTTGTTTTCCACATCAAAAGGCCATCACCCCTTCCACAGTCTTCCAGTCCTTAATGTAAATGTGATTCCTGGAATAACAGCAACCAGGTACAGTCATGATGGAGTAGATAGGCCAAACACAATAATCATGGACTTGACACTGGACCTATTACTGCAAATGTGAAAGCTACTTAGGACCAAAGTACTTGTTTGAGGGAAAAAATAATTGTAGCTTATTTAAATCACAGTAGGCCTGATTTTCTTTTGTTGCCAAGTGCATTATAAAATGGTTCCTCGTGAATGGGGAGGGATATGTTGAATATCTGTTCTCTCATTAACCTCTTTGTACAATTGTTACTTCACTTGTGATATGGTTGTCCCCAAGAAAGCCATCATAATTGAAAATACTATCACTTGACAATGCACTATAGAGAATGAAGCTAGGAGCTGTCCTAGTTTCACAGCTATGAATACTGGAGGATATTGGTGGTTTACAATGGTGATCATGTGGCTGACGGAGTTGTGATGAGCCTAGCATCTTGAGAAAGTATTGTTTTCTGTATTGCTAGCCAGAGAAAACATGATCAATCAAATTTATTCACATATTGTAGGAATATTGTAGGAATAGTACACGATTATTATAAAGCACTTCATATTTCTCAAAACATTTTCAAGTATATTCTTTCCACCCATCTTTTTAATCTTCAAATGGTGGAAAACTCAGAACCAAAGGTCATGTGTCCCCTATCTCGTTACTAAAGGAAAATGTGCCCACAATGGATGTCTTTACTTCCAACAATATGCAGAGAGTGGGGGGGAGAGAGAGAGAGAGAGAGAGAGAGAGAGAGCGAGCGCCATGTGCATGCTTTCATGCGCATATGGAAATGTTCTTCCAAATCTTTAGTCTTACACCCCCTTTTAACTCTGAAGAGACATGCAGACTCTCATTTAGGCAGAGTTGACCTAGTCATTCAGAGTAGTAGCCTGACCTTGATGGCTAGATCAGAGATAAACATGCTGCCCACATCAAGCCAATCAGCTGTTGTGGAATATTATTTTAAGATGTGTTACATTTGTTTATGCTGTGGAACATTAATTTAATGATGCAAAGATGTATTGCATTCTTTTATGTTGCATTTGTTTAACTCTGTGAAGTTGTGTTACTTTGCCTGTCTAAAACACCTGATTGGTCTAATAAAAAGCTGAACGGCCAATAGCGAGGCAGGAGAAAGGACAGGCAGGGCTGGCAGGCAGAGAGAATGAATAGAAGGAGATATCTGGGAGGAAAGAAGAAAGAGGGACCNAGAAAAGAAGGCAGAGGACATCAGGGCAGCCACCCAGCTACACAGCAAGCCACAGAGTAAGAAATAATAAAAGGTAAAGGTCCAGAGGTAAAAGGTAGATGGGATCATTTAAAGTTAAGAAAAGCTGGCTAGAAACAAACCAAGCTAAGTCCAGGCATTCATAAGTAATAATAAGACTCCGTGTGTGGTTTATTTAGGAGCTGGGTGGTGGGCCCCCCAAAAGACCAAAAACCAAAGAGCATAAAAGACCAAAAACAACCAACAACATTTTGATGTTCCAATGTTGGGCCGTAGAAAGCTGATCAACAGCATTCTTACTTTGGCTCTTTTGCTAGCTATATGTAGAGCAAGCATATTTCTTTGTGCTTGGGTTGCATGTCTTTGAATTGACTGTGGGGTCTCATCATAGTGAAGCCAGCCATGACTGACACTAGGTCAAATCCCCAGAATTAGTAGATACCCGAGGAAGGAAAATGATTGTTTATTTTGNATAGGTATAAGATCTTGATTCCCATGTTATTTGCTTTGTGTCAAATAGCCTGCTGTACCTTTTATTCTAACTCCCTGAATTGAGTTTTTCCTCTTCATTTCTGACTATTCAAATAAACTATATAAATGCAACAAAATGTAATTAAAGCAAGTAGCTGTTGTTTGTTCTAGCATATTAGTTCAGCCTTTGTCAGAAAACAGAAGAGAACTACACATGAAAACTACATCTTAAGTGCTAGTCACTGGATAACTTTTAAGTCTCCATTCTGTCCTTTGTTGGCTTTTAAAGAATCTTGAATGATTATTAGTTCAGGATTTCCTAAAGCTATCCTTTTCCATATATACCTCCTGCATCTATGTACTTATTCAATCAATGATTAGGATTTTCATAGTGTGTAGACTGGGTCTCATTTTTTAATCTTTGACCCCCGTTATGGACAAGAAGATAAATTTGCTTACAAGTTAACTTGCTTATGCTTTTTTTTTTTATATATATACCTGCATTTGCTTTTGGTCTTTTCCTCTATAAGCATTTTCTTTTTCTTTGAGTTGCTTGAAACTTATCTCTTTCTGTCCCCTCTACAAATTAAAACATGAATGACAAATCAACTTGCTCTTTTGTTGCCATTGAGTCATACTAATTCAAAGACAGATACTTTACAAATACAAAAGAAAGCAATGAGTTGATAATTTTCAGCTTTCTTTGTTGTCTTTCTAGATTGTCTAAAACTATAAGGTTCTACTAATTTAACCTTTTTTAATGTTTTTTTAAAATTATGACTCATTTTTCCCTATCTGCCAGTCTTAAGAAGAAATTTATGATCTAATTTTGCAGTTTCTTTTATTTATTAGACATAATAAAAGGTTTCCCACTGCCTAAGGCTTCTAGGCATGTATGAAATGTACAAAATATGCCATTAAATCAAGCAGAGCCACAAAAATTCCATAACCAAGGTGGAGAAAAAGTTCAGGACTTTATTTAAAAAAAAAAAAAGGTGAAGCCAAAAAATATATCCTAGCCAGTGCTCTAAGGTTAACAAATTCAAGCTTTGCTAAATTAGGATACAGAATTCTAGAGATAAACAGGGTCTGGGGGACTGNTAAGAAGACGGAAGGAATTCAGAGCCTTAGATCAGAGAAGGAATTTCACAGCAGTCAACTTCGTGATTTCCAGAATTCTGACATCCATCCTCAGGACACTGTATTGACATTGTATCATGATAAGAGAACATATAAATGACTGGATTTAAAACGGAGACTGAAGTCAGTAACCACCTGCACTCATTCGAGGCTCAACGGGTCTCCTCCTGAGAAGCAGAACTCACTGCTATTCTCAGTGTCCACCTTGCTGAATCCATTGGAATATCTTCTTGCCTCACTTTTACCTTAAGCAGCACCTGCTGCAGCAAAATTTAGCCCCATGGGAGGAAAAGGGTGGCTGTCCAGGGAACATGAAGGTGTCTCCACACTTCCTAAGAAACTCACCTAGATCTCCACAGAAGCCTCCTTGGCAGTCTCCCTATCCCTTCTCCTAACAGTTGCTTGACCCACCTGTCTCAAAACAGCCTGTTTTGAGTTTCTTCTCTAAAATATTCTNACCCCTTGATGCCTTTCCACTATGAAAAAGATGCAAATGTAGGCAAGTACTCCATGGTCTATGAGATATCATTACTGCTTGACTCCTCAGCCTCATTCCAAGTTCTTGTTTGTTATATTGGCCTTTTTCATCTTATTTTTGTTTTTCTAAGTTCCCAGGTCTTTAACTCTTCAGGACCTTGGCATGTCCTATTTCTTTAGCTTGTTATGTCCTCCTTTATAACCTTTTTCTTGTTCCTTCTTCACCGTTTATTGAAATTCCAAACACTATCCTTTCAGAAAGTACCAGTAGCAGTGGATTCTTCATCTTAAGTCTCCATCTTAGCCCCTGATTTGATTTTCCATGGAGCTATTTTAGGTAGTTACATGTCATTTATCTTTGTTTGCTTGGATGTCTCCAATATCAGCATGTAACCACGGATCCAGGAGTTTATGTGTTTTTTGTTGGTTTTGTTTTGTTTTTATTGATCTATACAAAGCAGGGTAGGGTAAGTAATCTCCAGATAGGGTAAGTAACTAATAATACTCAATAAATACCTNAAGAATATATGANGGAGAAGTGATAGTGCTATGCATACACTCTTTGAGGTGATGTATCACCTTTTGGTAACCCTTTCCCTTTTATTATATAGAATTAAAACAGAAAGAACAGTTTACATATGTGATACTTTTAGTGGGAAGGGAACACTCATAATGTAAAGCTCCTCATGGAAACTGTGCCCAGCAGCACTTACTTGACTTTTTGAAACAATGAAAAATGAAAAATGTGGTTGGAATTGCATTAGACAAGTGCTTTGGGACAGTCTTTCTGTANGCTGTGAATATGTGCTGCTCTCATTGGTTAATGAATAAAGCTGATTTGGCCTATTGTAAGGCAAGATAAGAGCCAGGCGGGAAATCCAAGCAGAGAGACGGGGAGAAGAAGGGCAGAGTCAGGGTAGACAGGATCCAGCCACCCAAAGAGCAAGAAGATGCCAGCAGATCGGTAACACCATGGCCATATAGCAATACATAGATTAATAGAAATGGGTTAATTTAAGATGTAATAGCTAGCTAGCAATAAGTCTGAGCCATAGACAAAACAGTTTGTAATTAATATAATCCTCTTTATGTTTATTTGGGACTGAGTGGCTGTGGGACACAGGAAAACTAACGTCTACAGACAAGGATGTCCCTTACTGTTCTTACTGTGTTTTCAGCTTGCCAAGCAAGTGGTGTCACCCTCTTAACCCTCTGAGCCATCAGTCTTTCAAAGCTTCTCTTATGCCATAGATTTCTGTTTGTTTCTTATTCCTCCAGTTTCAGCACAATAAAGTACTCTGACCTACCAGATCCTAACTACTGCCCTCTGACCTTTTCAGTCCAGTCAGTCAGTCAGTCAGTCAGTCAGTCAGTCAGTCAGTCAGTCTGTGTGTGTGTGTGTGTGTGTGTCTGTGTTCCTCTTCCTTCATAGTGCTGGGTGCTTTCAGCATCATTGTTCCCTTGCTCTCCACAACTGTCTCCTCTTCCTTTTTTTGGTGAACTAGTTCTGAACTTATTGAAATGACAAAACTCTCCTCTGTGCCCAGAACTAGTTGTCTCTTAGTGGTATTTATACCAGAGTCATGGTGCTTCCATGCCTATTTATCTGCCTTTCAGTAATTCTCTGGAATCCTGTAGCAGATAGTGAAAACCTACAATATTATGACCACTGGGTACTTTTCCATGTAATCTTTTTAACATTTCACCATCCCCAAACAGAATGAGCAGTGAGTAACTATTCTTCAATGTTATAGGCTTATGTGCAATAAAGACGTTACAGAGTGAAAGTGAGNAGAGTTTGTACTCTGGGCAAATGGGTGTATAGGAAAACAACTCAAAAAGGGGAAAACATACAACAGCAGCACCGTAAGGTGTGCGATGTTCTTAATAGTCTGTGCCATTTAAGATCTTTTTGCAGAGATTGGTAGAGACTTTTCCAGGTGTTTATCTGCGTTATTTGAACATTTAGACTTTATTTGCCAAGTCCATGATAAAACATCAGCTGGGTCCTTAAGTAAAAGACACTGCTCATAAAANCAGAGTTCTGGGAGACATCCTGAACTATATTATAAAGGACAAAAGGTTTAGCACACACACGGAATCTTGACTGTAATAAGCAAAACCTCTGTTCCTTCAGAATTGTTTTAAAATGCTTTCTATGTTTTAAATACTGAATCAGGGAAGTCTTTCATGTACTTTTGACTAGTTAAATTGAACCTTTTCCAATTCAGAGTGTTTTAACCTTGGTCATCGACAATGTGACATCCAACCTGTCTTGGAAACATATATTTTAAGTCAAAAAAAGGACGTTTTAAAGTCAGTAGACAAGGAATGAATTTTTCACCAAAGTTTTATTATGCAATTGGCTGACTATTTAGGGGGAATAGGTTCTCCACAAGTTCTCCATAGCAATCTTTATCCCAAAATTAATTCCAGAAGTTTGAAGTCTTAAAATTAAAGTTTGTAATTGTAAAAGTAGTAGTAGAAAACATGGGTATGGGCAAAATATTTTCATAATTTCCCTCTAGTGAAGGCTTTTCCTGTAAAACTTACAACAACCTTAAACAAAAAAGGTTGACAAATCAGCTGCATAAACATCAAAACAANTAAGCCAAAATAAAGAATCAGAAGTAAAATCAAAGTAGTTGGTAAATTNGGGAAGATATTTGCATCACACATGGCCAAAGACTTACTGGCTTGATATAGAGTGTAGCAAATTAGGAAGAAAAAAAAATTAGGAGTTGAGTAAAGGCAAATTTAGAGATTATGGTTTATTGCCCTGATAAAAATGTAGCAAGAAGGTCTGAACTCTCAGCCAAAGTAAGCCCTCCTTCCTTAAGCAGCTTTGGCCAGGTATGCTGTGGCTGCTAGAAGACAAGTGGTTAATACAGAGATGGAGGAGGGAGGCTCCCATATCCCCCTTTCACCGGCTCCCTTGCCATAAGGCAAGGACAAGGTACTTTTTTAGTGTCTCTCAAATAGGTTTCTCTTCTTGTGTCTGTTGGCTTGCAGGAAGGGGATTATCCAGTCTCTGCAGGTTTAGGGATACATCTCTTCTCTAGTATGAATCCAGACCATATAGATCAGGGATTGGCAAGTGTGCTGGCTAGTTTAGTGTCAACTTGATACAGCTGGAGTCACCTGAGAGGTGGGAACCACAGTTAAGAAAATACCTCTAGAAGACCAGGCTGTCAACAGACTAGCCTGGAGTATATTTTCTTAATTATCCATGGGGGAAGACCATGTCTGTGGGTGGAGCCACCCCAGGGCTGATGTTCCTGTGCTCTGTAAGAAAGCAGGCTGCGCAAGCCATNGAGAGCAAGCCACTNAGCAGCTCCTGCCTCCAGGTTCCTGCCCTGTTTGAATTCCTGTCCTGACCTCTGTTGATGATGAACCATAATGTAGAAGTGAAAGCCAAATAAACACTTTCCTCCCCAAGTAGGTTTGGTCATNTGTTTCATCACAGCAATAGTAATCCTAACTAGAACAGCAAGCTTTCTTTGTAAAAGGCTGAGAATAAACGTCACTCATTTCATATGCTTCCTTGTGATCCCTGCTACCTACTTGTCCTCCCCTCCTTTTCTCTCTCCTCTCCAATCTTTCTTTTTTTACTTTTTTACTTTTTAAAAACCAACCTTTAAAATTGTTTGTTTGTTTGTTTGTTTGTTCTTGAATTCTTGGCAGGTCATAGTTTGCTGACCACTGTTCTGGAGGATTCTTTCAGACATTGAACCAGCTACCTCCATTTCATCTCTACTCTGTGCTTTTGCCTTCAGAGGAGATTTCAGCCTCCACTTTCTGATCCTTTTCAGTTTTGTAGCTAAACTAGATTTTTTTTGAAGGTTCCTTCCACTACAAGTTCTCTACTCCCTATAATCTTGAGATTTAGCTTTCATAGGCCTCTTAGTCTTTCTATTGCTGTGATAAAGCACCATGACCCAAAACTACTAGGGAAGGAAAGGTCTTTTATTAACTCTAGTTCTACATCATAGCCCATCACTGAAGGAAGCTGAAGGCAGGAGCTGATGCAGAGGTTATGGAGGAGTGCTGCTTACTGGCTTGCCCCTTATGGCTTGCTCGGTCTGCTTTCCCATAGAACCCAGGACCACCACCGACAGTGATCTGGGCCCTCCCACATCAATCTCAATCAAGAAAATGCCCTGCAGACCTGCCTACAAGCCAATCCTGTGGATGCATTTTTTTAAATTTTTTATTAAGATCCTTCTTCCTAGATGGCCCTAGCTTGGGTTAACTTGACATAAAAACTAGTGAGCACACTAGGTCTGTAAGGGAAATAGCTGCTTCTCTATCTCTTCTTCCCCAAATATCTGCCCCTTTNTCCCCTTAAACTTTTTGGGTCATTTTTATCCCCCCTTCCTTTTCCATCCGACATTCCCTGGGATTTGAGGAGGGCATGGAGATAAATGCATGTATTTAATCTACTAAATTTAACCAGAAGTTTTCCCCAAATCCAATTTGGTTGGTTTTATTTTTACTGCTTTCTTTGATAGTTGTTGGGTTAATTTTGCATTTGTTCTCCACGTGCTCACTTGTTATGCCAGATGTTCAAGATGATGTCCTTGGGGAAGAAAAACGAGGGGCTTTAAAATGTAATGTCCTTGAAATGTTCACAATGGTTCAATGTGTGAGATCTCAAGGAGGCTGGGCTGTTTCTAACCACCAGATTCACATCATAGAAATTCGACTTCACTCTTATTTGTGTAAACCATCAGGAGCATTTTTAAATGTTTGTAATAAACTTTGTGGCTTATTGTTTAAAATTGAATTTAAGGTAGTAAATCAAAGCGTTTGGTGGTGTGCCTCTGGCAGCAGGGCGAGCCTTGTGCAGAATCCCCAAGAGTTGATCAAAGGGTGATGCTGAACATTTTTGTGTGTNTGTAGTTGTTTTGGTCCTTTAATCTGGTGGTGTTTCCAGTTCTATTCCAAACACAGTACTGCACACACTCTCCCCCTCTCATGTCGTCTTGGCAGTATCTGGCACTGCCTTTGCCAAATGGCTTCTGTTCAGGCATAAAACTGCCTTTGCCATCAAGTGTATATGAGGTATGAACAATGATTGTTAGAAACTGGGCATCTTTCAAGTTCTTATTCATGCCACATTTTTGTTCTAGTAACCAAAATGGAAATTGAAAATGAAAAAATTAAAGTGACTGAAAGTCTTTTCTGCCCAGGTTCACCTTTCCTTGCTAGTGAAGATGGCGTGCTCGGTGGAGTGATCGTTCTCCGGTCATGCAGATGTTCCTCAGAGTCTGACTCCTCCCAAAATAAGCAGACACTTCTAGGTAAGTGGAATATCCATCTGTTGGGAAGTTTCTTGTCTTCATTTTGTTTTAAGACATGAAAAGGCTGATGTCTGTAAGTCAACAATGTTTACTTGTGATGTCTGTGACTATCGCANTGCTCGCACTATTGTCTTTCTGTAGATAAATTTACAAAGCATCACTGTTTATTTGTAAGGCTGTGCTTTAAACATATTTTTAAATGAGCTTCAGTAAAGTCTTGTAGCATGTCTCACTCCTGTCTTATTCCATGGAGCATTAGAGGTGACCCATGACAGTA